>UBIG03000006.1:0-165374 GCA_900464855.2 Musa schizocarpa
CTGTTTATAGTAGTTAATCTGCACATAACTCAATGTATATTGTTAGATCAAGCAACCCGTATTGATTTTATGTCAAAATCCGAGATTGACAATCTCCCTTTTGATGATGACAATCAATTGATGACGAGGGTTAAACATAACTCCCCTATCTATATGCCATATTATGAAGAATAAAAGCTACTTAATTCCATCCCATTGGTTCAGGCATAACGGAGTAAGTTCTGGCAGCGGAGCTTGTAGGTGTCCTCGATAAAGCAATGGTAGTACAAAACTTCTATAAAAAATCATAAAGTTAAATGAAAAGGCCAATTTTACTATGTGAAGATAAAAGATTTTCAATAAAAATTTTATGATTTAGAATAAGGCATGCTTTCAATATGATCATTCAATCTTGTGATATTTTCAAAATTTTTTGCAAGGCATATTTTGTCATGCTAATAAGAATGATATAAGTCATCACTTTTTTCTCTCCCTTTGTCATCAACAAAAGGGAAATGAGACTTAAACACATATTTTGTCCTCTAGCGATTTTTTATCATTGAAAATTAAGTATGCAAAAAATTTGCCTTGAAGTTCATTTTAGAAGAAGAAAAATTCAGCATGCATTTATATTATCTAATCTCTTCTTTAAATAAATAATATGAAATTGTAGATGTACAAGAGAGGTGGGATAAAAAAAAAAAATTCAAGAATAATAATTTCACAAAAAGTCAAAGATCAAAAATTTGAATACAAACTCATTCAAATCGTTAAATTCATTAAATCTCAACATTACTTTTCAAATCATCATATAAGGCATTTAAAGAATTTTTAAAACATGAGAGAATGATTAATTTAAGCATACAATGTTTAAAGTCATGAATGCCAATACTTTCATATTTGTAAGTATCAATTCATGAATGCCAAAAGATATTATTTGTGATTCCAATTTTGCAAAGATCAAGATTATGATTTAGATAAAACTTATTTAAATCAAAATGGGTAACTTGAAATTCATAATCAAGTCATCAAAATCGATTTTGAGATTTCACAACATGTCATATGGAATTTGAAGGAGAATGATTAGATTCACGAGATGGAAAGAAGATGAAAGACTTTCTGGGAAAATCAATCAAACAAGTTTATTGTTTGGGGACAATTTAACATACCTAATTCCTTCTAATGAATTCAAATTGGTCTTCATTCAAGGCTTTTGTGAATATATCTGCTAATTGATGCTTTGTGTCAATGAATTCTAGAACAACATTATTGTTAAGGACATGATGGTATGAAATGATGCCCTAACGTCGATGTGCTTGTTTCTAGAATGCTGAATTGGATTTTTTAGTAAGACATATAGCACTTGTATTATCACATTTTATGGGAATATTTTTTAAGTGAATTCCATAGTCTTCTAATGTATTTTCATCCAAACAACTTGTACTGCACAGCATGCACTTGCAACAATGTATTTACTTCCATGGTAGATAGTGCAACTGAATTTTGTTTCTTGGAAGTCCAAAAGAAACAAAGTGCATAATCTAAAAATTGGCATGTTCGGATGTACTTTTCTATCTATTCTACATCCCCAAAATCAGCATCATAGGCTATTAAATCAAATTTTTTTGATTTTGGATACCATAATCTAAATTTGGAGTTCCTTTAAGATACCTAAATATTCTTTTAACACTTTTAAGATGAGATAATTTAGGATTTGATTGAAACCTAGCACAAAGTCCTACACTAAACATAATATCGGTCTAGTCGCGGTAAAGGGTAAAGTAGACTACCTATCATTCTATATGTTTTTTTTTTGATCAAATTTTCACTATTTTCATCCATATCTAACTTAGTGCAGTACTCATAGGGGTGTTTATTGCTTTTGAATTATCCATGTTAAAATCGTTTTAACAATTCTAAATGTATTTTAGATTGGTTAATAAATATACCATCCTTAAGTTTTTTTGATTTGTAATCTAAAAAAAGAAAGTTAATTCCCCATTAAAACTCATTTCAAATTCATGGCTCATAGATTTGGCAAATGATTCACATAATGATTCATCCGAAGAGCCAAAAATAATATAAATCAACATAAATTTGCACAATAAAAAATTATTTTCAAAATGTTTAATAAACAATGTAGTATCAACCTTGCCTTTGGTAAAATTATTTAAAATAAGAAAGGAACTAAGCCTTTCATATCAAGCTCTAGGGCTTGTTTTTCATAAACCTTAGTCAATTTGAATACATGATTAGGAAGAAGAGAATTTTCAAATCAGGAGGTTGTTAGACATATACTTAGAATAAAACCATTCAAAGAAGGCACTTTTGACATCCATTTTGAAATAGTTTAAAAATTATAACTACTAGCATAGGCAAAGGAGCATCCTTATGGCTTCTAATCGAACCCACGGGGAGCGAAGGTTTTCTTCGTGTCGATACCTTCTTCTTGGTTGAAACCTTTGGCCACTAAATCTAGCCTTGTTTCTAACCCACGATACCATTTTCGTCTTGCTTGTTTCTAAAGACCACTTAGTACCAATGACTAAATGGTCACTGGGTCTAGGAACAAGCTCCCACACCTTGTTTCTCTCAAATTGATTCAGTTCCTCTTGCGTTGCAATAATCCAAAAAATCATCTTTTATGGCCAAATCAATGCACTTAGGTTCGATTTGAGAGGAGGAAACATTAGCAAAAAAAATTCTTGAAAGAGGAACGAGTTTGAACCCCTTTAGATATATCCCCTATAATTAGCTCCTTTGGATGAGCATCTATATACTTCCATTCCTTAGGTAGGAATTTTGGAAGAAAGGTGCATCCAAGTTGCTATTTTGAGGAGAGGGTTCATTTAAATTCAAATTATCAAAACCAAGATCATCATCAAAATCATTTTTTCTTAAAATTTGAGACTTCATTAAAAACTACATGAATAGACTCTTCAATTACTAAGGTTCTTTTTTAAAAACCGAAAAGGCTTTGAAGCGGAAGAAATAACCAAGAAAGATGCCTTCGCTGGTTTTGCATCAAATTTTCCTAAAGGCATCCCTTTCATTTAAAATAAAGCATTTACAACTGAAAACTTTAAAATGGGAAATATTTGTTTTTTGTTATTCCATAATTCATAGGAGTTTTTTTTTGATAAGGAAGGTCTTATTAGGACTCTATTCATGATGTAAGCAAAATTTAAATATTGGCTTGAAAAATACTTAGGTAAACTATGTTCATTTAACATAGTTCTTGCCATTTTCTTGTAGGTTTCTATTTTTCTTTCAACTTCTTCATTTTGTTGGGGATTTCTCGGAGTGGAGAATTTATGGTTGTATCCATTAACTTCACAAAAATTTTGAAAAGTCATGGTTTTGAAATTTCACCATGATCACTCGAATTAATGAAATCATGAACCCTTTTTTAGTTTTTGAGTGAGTTTTACAAAATTTGAAACACTTGAAACAATCACTTTTGTGAGCTAAGAAATAGGTCCAAGTGTATCTAAGTAGTCATTCACAATCACAAAAGCATATTTGCTTCCACCTAGACTAGTTGTATCAATTGGTCCAAATAAGTCCAAATGGATCAATTGCCTTGGTCTAGTGGTGCTAATTTGATTTTTTGGTTTTGAAACTTTTTTTTTTATTTGTTTCCCTAGTTGACATGCATCACATACCTTATCTTTAATAAACTTTATATTCGGAATCCCTCGTACTAATTCTTGAGATGAGATTTTAGATATTGTTTTCATGCTTGCATGGCCTAATCTCTATGCCAAAGCCAAGCATCATCATTTATGGAGGAGAAACACATTTCATTACTTAGTTCATCAAGATTGATGGTATAGACATTATTTTGTTTTAAAGCAATCATAGTCATGTTATGATTTGGTTTTCAATAATGCACATATTTGATTCAAATCTAACAATATAACCTTTATCGCATAATTGACTAATGCTCAATAGATTATGTTTTTAATCCATCAACTAGTAACACATCATCAATGGAAAAACTTGATTTGTTACCTATGGTTTCCCTTGCCAATGATTTTGCCTTTGTTGTTGTCTCGAAGGTGACATAGCCTTAAATCCATGCTAGTGAGCTTGGTGAATTGGGATGGATCTCGGTCATATGCCTTGAGCATCCACTATCAAATACCATCTCTTGCTCCTAGCATGTGATGGTGTATGTTTCTACAAGAAGGAATTATTTTTTAGGTACCCATTTACTTTTGGGTGCCTCAAAAATAATCTAACTTGTTTATCATGTTGCATAGACTTGATCATGGTTCCTTTAGGAACCCAAATCAATTGTTGGGACTAATTTTCTTGAATGGACATTGGTAAAGTTATATGTCCATATTTGCAACAAAAGTTGCAATTGCTTTGATGTTGAACATGTAAGATGGGACCTTTAACGAAGGTGGTTGGATTTTGGTGAGTACTTCTCACAAATCGATTCCACTCCTTTTAGGAGCGTGACCCTTATTTGTAAGGATCATGTTTAGGACTTACTACCGACCTCAATTTCTTCAAGGTGTCCTTAAGTACTAAGTTCTCATTTTTTGGAGAGTTTCTAAATCATGGCATTTAACACATGGAGCTAGACAATCATGATATTCAGTTTTTAATTTATCAAAAGCACAAGTAAGACTATCATGCTCCTTTCTTAGCAATTTGTATTTTCTACTAATTGTCTTACATTCATCAAATAACTCATGGAAGGCATTTAATAAATCATGATAAGGTAAATCTGCATTAATTAAATCCGTTACCTCTTCTTGAAGGCCATTAGGTGTAGTGCAACTTGCTTTCGGTGTTGGACTCCTCTTCTTGGATGTGCTTGAGTCATCCCATGTTGCCTTGGCCTTCTTCTTTGGTGTTCTCTTTTTTTGGCTTGAGAACAATCGTTCTTGTAGTGTCCCCAGTTTTTTTTGCATTCATAGCAAATCACTTGGTCCTTCTTTTGTTCAAATTTATTTTTTGTATTATTTTTTTTTAAATTTGTTCTTCCTTAAATTATTTTTTAAATTTTTGAGTCAAAAGTGCAATGTCATTGTCCTTGTCCTCATCACTTGATGTTCCTTTTCAAGTGGTCTTCTTGTGATTTGAGTACCATATCCTTCCTGTTCTTTGGAAGGGGTTCTGAAGCTCATCATGAGCTTGACATGTCATTTAAGTGGGTCATTAGAGACCCAATGAGTTCTTCAGAGGGAATGTTTTTAAGGTCTTTGGCCTCTTGAATGGCCGTAACTTTTGGATCCCAACTTTTAGGGAGGGATCTTAAGATTTTAGTTACTAGTTCAAAGTTAGTAAAATCTTTACCAAAAGCTTTGAGTCCATTGATGACATCCGTAAACCGGGTGTACATGTCTCGATGGACTCACTTTGTTTCATTGGGGAAAAGTTCGTAAGAGTGCACAAGAATGTTGATTTTTTGGACTCTTTCACTTTCGGCTAATGCCTTCATGAGTGACCTCAAGAGTTCTCCAAATATCAAAAAGCCGAATCACAAATTGAAACATGATTAAATTCGTTTTTTGTCTAGTGCACAAAACAAGGCATTCATAGCCTTTGCATTTAAAGCAAAAACCTTCTTCTCCGATTCATTCCATTAAGCTCATTGGAAGAAGATTTTTTAAAATCCGTTTTCAACAATAGTCCAAAAGCTTGAAATCCATAGAAATGAGGAAGATCCTCATCAGGTCTTCAATCGTGTAATCCGACCCATTAAACATGGGTGGGCGGTGATAGAATGGCCCTCTTGCATCTTGGGGTAAGCCATCTCTCTTGGGTATATAAACCAAATATGAGAGATAACCTGGCTTTCGATACCAATTGTTGGGATGGGGCGGCACTAAGGGGGGGGTTGGTTGGTGCAGTGGATTAAAACTTTGGTTTTTTTTAAAAAATCTTTAGTATGATAAGCGGAACGACAAGCTTAATCTTGGCGTATTCTTAAATATCAAGCAAAAGTAATAAGGAACTAAAGCATATAAAGAAGGTTTGCAATAATGTAAATAGCAATAAAATGCAAACCAAGGATCATGGAATTTTTTAGAGAGTGGTTCGGTCAAATGACCCTCAGGAGGCCCCTCTTAAATAAAGGGCTCCACCTTCCACTAACAAGTCTCTTGAAATGGAAGGGTAAATACCCTCTTACAACTCTTTACAAAATGGTTCTCTCTTACAGATTTTTTGAGAAGAGATGAGGTGAACACTATCAAATTGAAAAAGACAAGCTAACTGGACCTTTCTCTCAAACTCTGCTTCTCAAAAAAGTTATGATCTCAGCTGAGATTTAAAGGGAATTATTTATAAGCCTCAAAGGAGGATTCAAATTTGGGCTCCAAATTCGCTCAAATTCTCTTTGGGTTCCCGATCTTTGTGGTGCCACCCTTGATAGCGATACCACCGCCGGGGAGGTGTCAGGGCCCTCCGGTTCACTTGGTTTGGCTTACTTTTGGCCCAAACCAAATCATTTTATTTGAGTTGGCTAACCGAGGATATAAGATTATCTTCTTAATCCTAATCCCTAATTACAAGTGATTATAACAAAACACATCTAAGCAATTTTTATGCTTGAGCGTCATGTCATGTTTTTGAGCTTTCAAGGCGAACTTCCTTGACGGGTCCAAGCAGCTCGAACTTGATGACTTTAATGAAGTAGCTGAGACTTCTCGGTGATCTCTAGAACCTCGGCTTGATCTCTTGGCGAACTTCCTTTGAGTTCCCGTTTCTTCTGGTTGGTTCGGCGGCATCTCAAAACGATTCTTGGACCCATAGCGTTCATCGAACTGAAATGTTATGCCTTTTGTTTTGTGTTTTTTATCGTTATTAATCTGCACATAACTCAATAATATGGATTAGATCAAATAACCCATCAATTTATTTTATCATCAAAATCGAGATTCAATGGTTCTATAGTCTTTGGATGGCTACGTTTTTGCTCGGTAAATACACCACCCGACACACAAGACCGACCCCAAAAACAGGCCAAAACAGCCAAAAACAGGCCCAAAAGGGCCATTTTGGCTGGCCGGCAGCGACGGAGCGTGGACAGCAGGCCCGGCTGCTGATCTTTGCTATCGAATGCACCAGCCAGCCCTATCCAACGGGGCAGGTCTTGGATTTTTTTTTTACTCCATCCGTCGTTCGTGGCGGGCAAAACAAACGACCAAAACTAAAAAAAGCCCAAAAGGGCCAAAAGCTAGCCATTTTGAGGCTGGTTAGCAATGACTGGACGAGCAATGGGAGGTAACCGAATCCCCTTCTATCTCAGGAATGTCCCATCCAGCTTTCTGTGCCACCGGGTTCAGGGTTGAGATGGTGACATTTCCTCGCTCACGTGGATTGGCGCGCAAGAAGAATGATCAAAATCTGGCCAAAAGCAGACAAAAGCGAGCCAAAACTGGCCATTTTGGCTGAGCTAGCGGCGACAAACAACGGACAGCAGCGGCGAGCGGCAACCTGTCCCTGCTATCGATGCACCATCAGCCCTATGCCACCCGGAAATCAGGGGTGCTGGGGAATGGTGACGTTTGCTCGCTCCGCGTCGTTGCCTTTGACCTGGATGGCCCAAAACTTGAAAAAATGGCCAAAGCTGACCAAAACAGGCCATTTTTTTGGGTGAAGGTGAGGGGGCGAGGAGGCAGCCTCATCCTGCTATCGAATCCCCATCAGCCTATGCAACTGGGGGGTTCAAGGTCTTTGAAAATGACGTTCAACCTCCATCACGTCGTTCGCGACCACAATATAACCCAAAAACTGGCCAAAACAGACAAAAGCGGACAAAACTTGCCATTTTTGGCTTTGGGCAATCAATGCGACCGGACAAGGAAGGAGGAGAAGCCATCCCTACTATCTGAATGCCCCATCCAGCCTGTGCCAGCCGGGGGGTTCAAAGTCTTTGAGGATGGTGGCGTTTTTGCCTTTTACCGTCGTTTACCCATGACACACAAAGGCGACCCAAAACTTACAAAAAACAGCCCAAAAACAAGCCAAAATAAGGCCATTTTGGCTGAATAATGGTGAGGAATGAATGTGGACAGCAAGCGAGAGGCAACATACCGATCCCTACTATCTGGTCTCCATCAAAGTTTTTGTTGGGACTCTGGTGGGAGGTCCTAGTAGGAAGGGACACTCTGTTAGGACTCACTAGGAGGTCCTAATTGAGAGGACATTCTGTGGAGGTTTTTTCTTAGAAAAAATTAGTAGTTGTAAAGGGAATAGGAGTCTTGGTATGTATCAAATCCTTAGGAGTTGGTTAGAAGTAAGAGTCTTAAATCCAAGGTCCTATTAGGAGTTGGGGTTTGAAAGCCCTATATAAATAGCCATGTATTCCTTCTCTTTTCTTAATGAATAGATGAATCTTTTTCTGCAGCCTTTGGCAGCATCTTGGAGAGGAGAACCCTATAGAGTTCCAAGGAGGCCGATCCCTAAAAGTCAACCCCAAGTTTAAAATCTGCAGGGGTTCTAACACCTGTATTAGGCAACATTCTTGGCTGCCCTTCCATAGCCATCCATCAACCCTCACAACCATCCAAAGCAATTCCCACAATTGCTTAAAGAAAATCTTGAATTCGCCATCATCTCCCACCACAGATCATCCTTTGGTCTCCCCGTGAAGCACCCGGGGTTCTGGTTTCCTGCCCCTTTGCTGTGCAATTTGCCTATCCCTATCGAAAATCAAAAAAGAAAAAAAATTCGTTCCTATATTACCTGGCAATTTTCTAAAAAAGTTGCAGAATTTTCAGGCAGAACTTTTGCTATAAACCCCCTAATTTTCTTGCTGTTACTGGGAAATTTTCTTGATGGACATCCTTGCTGTCATATAAGGCCTGAGATATTGTCAACTCTCTCTCCTCAAATCTCTCAATTTTTTTTGGAGATTTTGTGAGAAACAGCTGTTTCTTGACGATAATTCTCTCTTATAAGACAACACAATTCTCCAGCAAATTTTCACTGATTTCTATCAAACCCTATACATGCCTTTAACTTCGTCAACAAAAGAGATCTTAACATCACAGATTTGAGTCATATACTATGGCATCGAGGAGGCAATCAATATAAATTTTAAAGCCTTGAGAAACCAGAATGGAGGATAAAAATTAGGACTCTCTCGCAATTCAGTCGGGCAGACCATACAAGCCAGAAGAAATCACATCAGGGGAGAGCTCAACCAATCACATCATGCCCAAGAGATGACTTCCAAGAGGGGGCTCTATCACCGACCCCAACTATTAAGCATGAGGTGGACTTCCCTAGATGGGAAGAAGGAGACCCATTGGTTAGATCTCTACAGCGGGGCTTGATATTTTATTACCATAAAACTGCGGATGCATCCATGGTGGAAATTGCATTATACATCTTGAAGGGATGCCATACAATGGTTTTGACTGGTTTGAACATACTTATGGAGTCCTTTCATGGCAACAATTCAAGAAGGACTACTGATAAAGCCGGACCAACATTACGAGAACATTGACGGACAACTAGCAAAGATCAAAACAAACCTCCACCATTCAAAGTACCAAACCAGGTTTAAAAGGTTATCTAATCAAACTCATGATTGGTCTGAAAAACAGTTATTGGGGACTTTTATTGAGGGCCTAAAGCGGAGATCGGGGGGATTAAGTTAGGCGACAACCATGCAACGCTTATGGCAGCCATCTCTTTCATACGACTTCAAGAGGAGCGATTGAACCATGAAGCCCGGAGGACTAGGATCCTCCACGACCTACAATACTAAAGCCCTCAGCCCCTCTACTATCAACCGGTCCCTGCACCGAAAAGGTTAACAACAGAAGAACTTGGGCGATCTGGCGAAGGGGTTATGTTGGCATTCGTGACGAGTCACGTGGAGCCATGAGCACAGCCTGTAAAAAGGTAGACTTCTTATGATTGAACTAGTAGAAGAAGAGGTCATTGAACATCTAGAAGAGAGCCTTGAACATGAAGAAGAAGATATGGAAGAAAGAGCCACAGCCGACCGGCATTACGATACACTAACGCCAGGCTACTCAAATCCATAAACGATGAAAGTTGGAGGCCTTCTCAAACAACAGCCGATCGCTGTTCTCATTGACCACGGTAGAACTAATAACTTCCCTGAATAGTAAGGTTGCTGCTCAGATGTCACTGCATATTGAAGGTTGCAGCAAGTTCACGTACACACGGCAGAATCCTAAAGTCGCGACCAAAGATGCCCACAGGTGAAACTATTAATGCAAGACCAAGAAATTATCACGATTTCCTCCTACCTATCAATGACTATGAGGCAGTGCTTGGTATAGAATGGCTGACTACACTGGGTGATGTCTCTTGGAACTTTTCTAAATTAATTATGAAATTCTCTTGTGGGGCAAACGGATCATCCCCTCTGCTGCAGGAAGCCGGAAACAACGATTACCACTTGTTTCGACCAAACGAATGGAGAAAGTTTTACATAAGGTAAATGGTGCCTTTTGATGCACCTCCAGCAGCAACCAAGGGAAGAAAAAAGAATTTGAAGATAAAAATCTTGCCCATTTACTTACTGAATTTGCCCCGATATATTTGCTGAACGTGGCGGTCTTCCTCCTTTCGGCAACATGACCATCAATTCCAATGCTTCCGGGCAAGCCACCAGCGAACACTCGACCATACCCGATATCCTCACCTCCAGAAGATGAAATTGAAAAAGATCGTAAAGGAGATGCTTGAAACAGTGGTGATTCGACCATGTTGCAGCCAGTATTCCTCACCGGTACTGGCACGCCAAGAAGGGACGAACTTGGCGGATGTGCGTCGACTACCGAGCTTTAAAATGGCATCACCCGTCAAGGACAAATACCCAATACCAGTGGTGGATGAACTTCTTGATGAATTGAAAGGAGCTCGAGTCATCACGAAGTTGGACCTCAATCCGGTTACTACCAAATTCCGGTATGTGACGATGACATTCCAAAACTGCATTTGCTTACACATGATGGCCATTATGAATTCTTGGTAATGCCTTTTGGACTCCACTAATGCTCCTTCAACCTTTCAAAGTCTTATGAATGATATATTTCGGACTTTTCTTTGTAAATTTGTGCTTTGGTATTTTTCGATGATATTCTCGTTTACAGCCCTTCTCTTGAGACTCACTTTTCGACATTTGAATTGTTTTGTGATCCTTGGGGAGAATACTCTTTTGTTAAGCAACCAAAGTGCAGCTTTCTCCAGCAAAAAAAAGTACCCTGGGGCATATAATATCAGAAGAAGGGGTGGCGATAGACCCAACAAAGATTGAGGCAATGCAAGGCTGGCGAAACCTACAAGCGATGAAATTCTTGTGGGGGTTCCTTGGACTAACGGGCTACTACCGAAAATTTGTTAAGGACTATGGGAAGATCAGTGCACCACTCACTTCTTTACTAAAAAAGATGCTTTCAATGGTGGGACAAAGCCTCTGCTGCCGACAAACTTAAAGCGACCATGATGACAACTAGGTACTTGGCTGCAGTTTCAATAGACCCCTTCATCATTGAGGCCGATGCATAAAGGAGGAATTGGAGCCGTTCTCATGCAAAATGGTCGACCACTTCGCATATACTAGCAAGGCATTATCTCCTCCCATCAAAATATGTCGAGTATATGATAAGGAGATGCTTGCCATTGTACATCTTGATAACGAGGTGGAGACCCTACGATCGATCGCCGTGATTTCAAATTAAAAGCCGACCATAAAGCCTCAAGTACTTTTTTGGAGCAAAGATATCATACCTTGAGCAGCAAAAATGGGTAACCAAACTTCTTGGATTTGATTATGAAATTATTTACAAAAAAAGGGAAAGAAAAACGTTATTTAAGATGCACTCTCATGGCTACTGAACAAGCTAAGGTTTTAGCCATCTCCTTCCTACCAGATCTCCTCGAGGGACATTAGGGAAGAATGGAAGAAGGATCAGGGAGATCAGCAAGATCATAAAAAAATTGGAGGAGGATCCAAGTGCAATAGCCCACTACTTTGGGGATTCAACGGAGTTTTACACTACAAAGGTCGCATTGTGCTTATGCGACTCCCCTTGCCATAATCATCTTACATGAAATGCACTCTATACCTTCAATGGGGCACTCTGGATTCCTAAGAACCTACAAAGAAAAAGCAAAATTTTTATTGGAGAGGGATGAAAAAAAATTATTATTGCTGAATATGTGGCACAATGTGATATATGTCAATGACACAAAGGGTGAAACTATGGCAAATCGAGGAAGCTACAACCACTACCCATACCCAGACTTCGGTGTGGGTGACATCTCCATGGACTTTATTGAAGGGCTGCCATCTTCCAAAGGTAAAAAGCACGATTCTCGTGGTGGTGGTTGATCGACTTCTGAGAAATATGCTCATTTTTGTGTGCTGAAAAATCCTAATTGCTACTAGTATTGCCCAGATTTTCATAGAAAATATTGTTAAACTACATGGGATGCAAGGTCTATCGTAAGTGATCGTGGCCAGGGATCTTCACTAGTAAATTTTGGACTGAGTTATTTCAGTTACAAGGCACCAAACTCAAGATGAGCATAGCGTATCATCCCAAACTGACGGCCAAACAAAGGTGGTAAATAGGTGCTTAGAGGCGTACCTCCGAGGTGTTTAAGCTAGTGTGGAAACCAAAAAGTGGGGGAAATGGCTTACTGGGCGAATGGTGGTATAATACTACATATCATTCATCTACAAAATGTGCCCCTTATGAAGCATTGTATGGTTCTGACAAACCTGTGATTCCAAAGTATGTAATTGGCCTGGCCAAGGTAGATCAGGGTTGACCAAGAATTGATTGATAGGGACAAACTCTTACACTGTTAAAAGATAATCTCTACCGCTCAAGCCGAGAATGAAGCGACAACAGCCAGCACAAGAAGGAAAGAGAATTTTCAGTGGGAGATTGGGTTTATCTTCGCCTACAACCATACAAACAACTCTCTATCAACACTCGAGCCTCCATGAAGCTATCCCCACGTTTTTTATGGGCCCTATCCGGATCCGCAGGCGTATTGGAGCCGTGGCATCTGAGACTTAAATTTACGAGGATGCCAAAATTCATCTGTCTTCCACATTATCATGCCTAAAAGCCCAAGTTGGGAGAACACGAGTCACCCGGATCCACTTTAAACACAACCGAGGATGGAGTTATTCAAGCCCAACCACAGGCTATCCTCGATCACAGGGATCGTGATGCATCGCCGACATCCCTCTCTTGAAGTACTAGTGCATTGGAATAATCTACCACTTGAAGGCGCCCACATGGGAACCATATGAGGAGGCTGAAGACCGGTTCCACGAAGTTCATGGAATCTGTTACCTCGAGGATAAGGCTGATTTGAAGAGTCTAATTGAGAGGGACATTCATTTGGGAGGTTTTTCTTAGAAGAATTAGGAGTTGTAAGGGAACAAAGTCTTGGTATGAGTCATATTAGGGTTGGTTAGAAGTAAGAGTCTTAAGTAAGAGTAAGTATTAGGAGTTAGGGTATAGAAGCCCTATAAATAGCCATGTATTCCTTCTCTTTTTATAAGGAATAGATGAATCTTTTCTGCAACCTTTGAGCAGCAACTTGGAGGAGGAACCCTATAGAGATCCAAGGAGTAGATCCCCAAAGAGATCAACCCCAAGTTTAGAATCTTCAAGGGTTCTAACAAGCCCTGTACCACGGGGGTTCCGGTCTTTGAGATGGTGACGTTTTGCTCTACTTGCTACGTCGTTAGCCACGACGCATAAAGAACGACCCAAAAAGCTAACCAAAACAACCAAAAAAGGGCCAAAACGGCCATTTTTTGGCTGAGCGAAGAAGGCGAAGCGGACGGATGTGAAGTGATGGGGAGCACCGTCCCCGCAATCTGAATGCACCACCATCCCGTATGCCACCCAGGTGTTCAGGGTTGAGATGGTTAACGTTTTTCTCGGCTCATGTCGTTCGCCTCGACGCAAGAACTGCCAAAAGCCAAAACGGACTAAAAGCGGGACAAAGCCGGCCATTTTGGGTGGCCGGCAGCGACAAGTGCGGCGGACGTGGCGGGCGAGGAAGGCACCGATCCCTGCTATCTGAATACCCCATCCCACCTGTGCCACCGGGGTGTTCGAGGGTGCTAAGAAGGTGACGTTTTACTCCGCTCCGCGTCGTTCGGCAACACACAAGAACGCCCAAAACTGGCCAAAACAACCAAAAAATGGGCCAAAACTAGCCATTTTGGAGCGAAACGAAGGCGAGCAATTGGCGGATGACAGACAAGCAAAGAGCAGCACCGTCCCTGCTATCTGAATACCCCATCCAGCCTTGTGCCATCCGGAGGGTCCAGTCTTGGAGATGGCTGACGTTTTACTCCTCCTCGTCGTTCGGCGCGCGGCGACAAAAGAATGGTCCAAAATATGGCCAAAAAAATGGCCCAAAAGCAGACCAAACGGCCATTTTGCTTTGAAGCTAATAAGCGGCGTGCAATGGAGAGCAACCTGAAGCGGTTAGAGGCCTTCGCGCCTGCTATCTCGAATGCACCAAACAGCCCATACCACCGGGGTTCAGGTCTTTGAGATGACTGACTTTTTGCTCGCCATCGCGTTGTTCACAAGACGCATAAGAACCTGCTAAAACTGGCCAAAATGACAAAAAACGGATTAAAACTGGCCATTTTTGGTGAGCGAAGCGGCGGAGAGGCAACACCATTCCTACTATCTGAATGCCCCATCCAACCCCTCGTGCCATCCGGGGGTTCGAGTCTTGGGATATTTGGCGTGTTAACTCGCTCACGTGGTTCATCGTGGTAACATAAGAGTTACCCAAAAACAGCCAAAAACAGTTTTAAAAGGGCCAAAACTAGCCATTTTTTTTGACGGCAATGGCGAGAGAAGCAGGCAGATCCTGCTATCTGAATGCCCCCATCGACCCCCACGCCAACCGGTGGGTTCGAGTGGTTTGAGATGGTCGACATTTTGCTCTGCTCACGTCGTTCGGCGGCGCGCAGGAGCGGCCAAAAAACTGGCCAAAACTGCCTAAAAAAGGGCCAAAATGGTCCAAATCGGGCAAACTTGGCCTTTTTGAGCCCGGCAGCCCAGGAGACGGACAACGAAAGGTAGTGAGAGGGCACCAAAGTTCATGCTATCTGAATGCTCCATCCAGCCTTGTACCACCGGGGTTTTCTGTAGGTCTTTGAGATGGTCGACATGTTTTCTCGCTCGCGCCGATCACCGCATGATGCAAGAAGGCGCCTAAAAAGCCAAAACAGCCAAAAAATCATGCCAAAACTAGCCATTTTTGGTCGAGAAAGAGAAGCGGTGGCGAAGAGCGAGCAAAGTGAGAGGCAACACCGCCCCTGCTATCTGAATGCCCCATTCAACCTTGTGCCACCCGGGGTTCAAAGATTGAGATGGGTGACGTTTTGCTCCAGCGTCGCCGCCGCCGTAAGACGCAAGAACTACCAAAAACTGGCCAAAACGGCCCAAAAGCGCCGGGCCAAAACTGGCCATTTTGAGTGGAAGCGGCGGTCGAGAGGCAGCACCGTCCCTGCTATCTGAAAGCCCCATCCAGCCCTATGCCACCGGGGTTTCGTGGTCTTTGAGATGGTTGACGTTTTGCTCCGCCACATCGTTCAACCGCGGAACACAATAATGGCCCAAAAGCTGGCCAAAAAGCGACCTAAAAAACGGGCCAAAACTTGCCATTTTGCCCCGGCGAAGCGAAGTGAGAGGCAGCACCGCCCCCTACTATACGAATGCCCCATCCAACCACGTGCACCGGGTGGTTCTGTGGTCTTGAGATAGTGACGTTTTGCTCGATCCACGTCGTTTACCTACGGCACTAAAGAACGGCCCAAAAACTCGAAAAATAGCCCAAAAACAGACCAAAATAGGCCATTTTGGGTGAGCGAGAAGCGGCGAATGGCGGACAGCGGCGAGCGAGAGGCAACACCGTCCCTACTATATCGATGCCCCATCCAGCCCTATACCGGTTCCGGGGTTCCAGGTGGAGATGGCTGGCGTTTTGTTCCGCTCACATCGTTGCTTCTGCACGCAAGAACTAAAAACCTGGCCAAAACAACCTAAAAACATGCCAAAACTGGCCATTTTTTTGGCTGAAGAAGACGGCGGCGACGGCGGACAGCGAAAGTGAAGCGAGAGGCAGCACCGTCCTGCTATCTGAATGCCCCATCCTGCCCCTGTGCCACCAGGGGTGTTCAGTCTTGAGAAAGGTGACGTTTTGCTCGCTCACGCCGTTCGCCCAGCGGCACACAAAACGGCCCAAAACTGGCCAAAAAAAGAGCCAAAAACGGGCCAAAACCAGCCATTTTGGTTGAAGCGGCGGCAGCAGCGGACAGCGGCGAAGCGAGAGGCAACACCGATCCCTGCTATCTGAATGCACCATCCATCCCTGTGCCATCCATCGGGGTTCCGTGGTCTTTGAGATGGCTGACGTTTTGCTCCGCTCACGCCGTTAGCCACGACGCCAAGAACTTCCCAAAACTGGCCAAAACAGCCCAAAAATGGGCCAAAATTGGACATTTTTGCTGTAGAGCTGGCGGCGGTGGACAGCAAGCGGCGAGTGGCAGCACCATCCTTGCTATACAAATGCCCCATCAGCCCTGTACCACCGGGGTGTTCGAGTCTTGCTGAGATGGCTGATGTTTTTCTTTCGTTTACGTCGTTCGCCACGACCGCAAGAACTGCCGAAAAATTGACCAAAATGGCCCAAAAAAAGACCAACACGCCCATTTTGGCTTGAGCGAAGCGAGAGGCATCACCGTCCCTGCTATCGAATGCCCCTATCCTATAGTGTGACACACCGCGGGTTTCAGGGGTGTTGAGATGGTGACGTTTTGCTCGCTAACGTCGTTCGCCACGACACACAAGAAACGGCCCAAAAAATAGGCCAAAACAACGAAAAATGGGCCAAAACAGGCCATTTTTTTCGATGCGAAGCGGCGGCGAGCGGAGAACAGCTAGCGAAGCGAGAAGCAGCACCGTCCATGCTATATGAATGCACCATCGAGCCCTATGCCACCCGGGGGGTTCCAGGGCACTGAGATGGCTGAAGTTTTGCTCCGCTCACGTCGTTCGCCGCGGCATGCAAGAACAGCCCAAAAACAGGCCAAAACAGCCCAAAAACGGGCTAAAACTGGCCATTTTTGGCTGAGCGAGCGAGCGGCGAGCGGCGGACAGTGAGCGAAGCGAGAGGCAGCACCGTCCCTGCTATACGAATGCCCTATCCTACCCTGTACCATCCGGGGGGTTCCAAGGTGCTGAGAAGGCTGACGTTTTGCTCCTCTCACATTGTTCGCCACAACACACAAGAACGGCCCAAAAACTGGCCAAAAGTGCCCAAAAACGGGCCAAAACTGGCCATTTTTGGTTGAGAGAGCGAGCGGCAAGCGGCGGACAACGAGCGAAGCGAGAGGCCGCACTGTTCCTGCTATACGAATGCACCATCCAGCCCTGTGCCACCCAGGGGGTTCTAGGGTGTTGAGATGGCTGACGTTTTGCTATGCTCACGTCGTTCATCGCGGCACACCAGAACGGCCCAAAAACTGGCCAAAAGAGCCCAAAAACGGGCCAAAACTGGCCATTTTTGGCTGAGCGAGTGAGCGGCGGACAGCGAGCGAAGCGAGAGGCAGCACCATCCCTGTTGTACGAATGCCCTATACTGTACTATGCCACCCAGGGGGTTCTAGGGTGCTGAGATGGCTGACGTTTTGCTCTGCTCATGTCGTTCGCCGTGGCACGCAAGAACGACCCAAAAACTGGCCAAAACAGCCGAAAAATGGGCCAAGACTGGCCATTTTGGCTTGAGCGGAAGAAGCGGGCGGCGGCGGACAGGACAGCGGCGAGGGCAACACCGTCCCTACTATCGAATGCCCCATCCAGCCCTGTGCCCACCGGGGGTTCCTTGTGGTCTTGAGATGGTTGATGTTTTTACTCCGCTGCGCCGTTCACCGCGACGAAAGAACTGCCCAAAACTGGCCAAAACGACCAAAAAAACTGGCCAAAACGACCAAAAACTGGCCATTTCTGGTGAAGCTACAAAGCGCGAGGCAGCACCATCCCGGCTATTGAATACCCCATCCAGCCCTGTGCCACCGGGGATTCGTGGTCTTGAGATGGGTGGCGTTTTGCTGCACTCACGTCACGCTCGCCGCCAGCACAAAGAACTGCCCAAAAACGGTTAAAATGACCCAAAAGCGGGCCTTGGCGGCCATTTTTTGGTTTGGAAGCGGATGAAGAGGCGAGCAGCACCGTCCTTGCTATCTGAATGCCCCATCTAGCCCTATATACCACCGGGGGTTTCCAGTCTTTGAGATGGCTGACGTTTTGCTCGCTCACGACATTCGCCCGTGGGCACAATAACGACAAAAATGGGCCAAAACTTGCCATTTTGGCTGAAGCGAAGTGACCGAACGGCGGCGGACGGCAGCGAAGCGAGAGGGCAGCACCGATCCCTACTATACAAATGCCCGTCCTGCCTGTGCCACTCGGGGGTTCCAGTCTTTGAGATGGCTGACGTTTTGCTCTGCTCACGTTGTTTACCGCAGCACATAAGAACGGCCTAAAAACTTGCAAAAATAGCAAAAAACTGGCCAAAATAGGCTATTTTTGGCTGAGCGAGCGAGCGGCGAGCGGCAGACAACGAGCGAAGTGAGAGGCAACACCGTCCCTATTATATGAATGCCCCATCCCGCCTTGTGCGACCCGGGGGGTTCCAAGGTGCTGAGACTGCTGACGTTTTGATCCGCTCACGACGTTTGCCTCGGCACAGAAGAACGACCCAAAAACTAGCACAAACAGCCCAAAAAGGGGCCAAAAATGGCCCTTTTTGGCTGAGTGAGTGAGCGGCGAGCGACGGACAGCGAGCGAAGCGAGAGGCCGCACCGTCCTTGCGATACGAATGCCCCATCTAGCCCTGTGCCCCCCGGGGGATTCCAGGGTGCTGAGATGGCTGACGTTTTGCTCCGCTCATGTCGTTAGCCACGGCACACAAGAACTGCCCAAAAACTGGTCAAAACGGCCCAAAAACTGGACATTTTTGGCAGAGTGAGCGAGCAGCGAGCAGAGGACAGCGAGCGAAGCAAGAGACAGCACCGGCCTTGCTATATGAATGCCCCATCCGTCCCCTATACCCCGGGGGTTCAGGTGCAGAGATGGCAGACGCGTTTTGCTCGCTCACGTCGTTAAGCCGTGGCACAACAAGAACAGCCCAAAACTAGCCAAAACAGACCAAAATGGGCCAACACTAGTCATTTTTTACTGAGTTTAGCGGCGGCGACGGGACAACAGCGAAGCGAAGAGAGGCAGCACCGTCCCTGCTATACGAATGCCCCATCCAGCCCTGTGCCACCCGGGGGGTTCCAAGGTGCTGAGATGGCTGACATTTTGCACCGCTCAAATAGTTCGACGAGGCACACAAGAACGGCCCAAAAACTGGCCAAAATAGCCCAAAAATGGGCCAAAACTGGCCAATTTTGGTTGAGCGAGAGAGCGGCGAGCGGCGGACAGCGAGCAAAGCAAGAGGCAACACCGTCCCTGCTATACGAATGCCCCATCCAGCCTTGTGCCACCCGGGGGGTTCTGGGGTGCTGAGATGGGTGACGTTTTGCTCCGCTCACGTCGTTCGCCGCGGCACGCAAGAACTGCCCAAAAACTGGCCAAAGAACCAAAAAGGGCAAAAACTGGCCATTTTTGGCTGAACGAGCGACGGGCGGACAATGAGAGCTTAAGCGAGATGAAGCACAGTCCCTGCTATCGAATGCCCCCAGCAGCCCTGTGCCAACCGGGGGTTCAGTGGTGCTGAGATGGTTGACATTTTGCACCGCCACGTCGTTCGCCAAGGGCATGAAGGAACGGCTAAAAAAACCGGCCAAAACAAAAAAAAGGGGCCAAAACTGGCTATTTTGGGCGAAGCGAAGAAGCGGGCGCGGCGGGACATCGAAAGCGGCGAGGCAGCTGATCCCTGCTATACTTAATGCCCCATCCAGTTCTATGCCAACCGGTGTTCCATGGTGCTGAGATGGCTGACATTTTGCAACGCCACGTCGTTCGCCCGGCACATGAACGGCCGAAAAACATGCCAAAACAG
Organism: Musa schizocarpa; assembly: GCA_900464855.2. NCBI lineage: Eukaryota > Viridiplantae > Streptophyta > Magnoliopsida > Zingiberales > Musaceae > Musa > Musa schizocarpa. The sequence continues at coordinate 20,050 of UBIG03000006.1, forward strand.
CCCAAAAGGGCCAAAACTTGCCATTTTTGGCTGAGAAGCAAGCGGGCGACGTGCGAATAGAATAAGCGGAAGCGAGAGGCAGCACCGCCCTTTACTAGCCATCTCGGCCCATTTTTTAACGGCATACAAGAACTGCCCAAAAAACTGGCCAAAACGCCCAAAAAAGCCATTTTTTCGCCAGTTTAGAAGCGGAACGACGAAAGTGTCGGGACAACGATCGTAAGCGAGAGGCAGCACCGTCACTACTACACCAATGCTCCATCCAGCCCCTATGCCACCCGGGTGGTTCCAGGGTACTAAGATGGTTGACGTTTTGCTCTGCTCACGTCGTCGTTCTGGCATTTAAGAACTGCCCAAAAACTGGCCAAAATTGCCCAAAACAGACCAAAAACTTGCCATTTTGGCTGAGCGAAATGAAATAACGACGGGGACAGCGAATAAGAGAGAAGCAGTACTGTCCCTGCTATCTGAATGCCCCATCCAGCCCCCTGTGCCACCCAGGGTTTTCTGGGGTGTTGAGATGGCTGAAGTTTTTTCGCTCGCCATAACGTTTGATGCAGCACGCAAGAACTGCCCAAAAACAAGCCAAAACGACCCAAAAAGGGCCAAAACTGGCCATTTTTGGCTGAGCGAGCGAGCGGCAAGCGGCGGACAGCGAGCAAAGCGAGAGGCAGCACCGTCCCTGCTATACGAATGCCCCATCCTGCCCTGTGGCACCCGGGGGGTTCCAGGATGCTAAGAAGGCTGATGTTTTGCTCCACTCACGTCGTTCGCCGCGGCACACAAGAACGACCCAAAAACTAGCCAAAAGAGCCTAAAAAGGGCCAAAACCGGCCATTTTTGGCTGAGCGAGCGAGCGGCGAACGACGGACAGCGAGCGAAGCGAGAGGCAGCACCGTCCCAGCTATACGAATGTCCCATCTAGCGCTGTGCCACCCGGGGGGTTCCAGGGTGCTGAGATGGCTGACGTTTTGCTCCGCTCACGTCGTTTGCCGCGGCACGCAAGAACTATCCAAAAACTAGCGAAAACAGCCCAAATACGGGCCAAAACTGGCCTTTTTTTGCTGAACGAGCGAGCGACGGACAGCGAGCGAAGCGAGTGGCAGCACCATCCTTGCTATACGAATGCCCCATCCAGCCTTGTACCACCCGGGGGGGGTTCCACGGTGCTGAGATGGCTGACGTTTTGCTCCGTTTACGTCATTCGCCGCAGCATGCAAGAACTGCCCAAAATCTAACCAAAACGGCCCAAAAAAGGGCCAAAACTGGCCATTTTTTGCTGAGCGAGTGAGATGGCTGACGTTTTGCTCCGTGCACGTCGTTCGCTGCGGCACACAATAACGGCCCAAAAACTGGCCAAAACAGCCCAAAAACGGGCCAAAACTGGCCATTTTTGGCTGAGCGAGTTAGCGATGAGCGGCGGACAGCGAGCGAAGCGAGTGGCAGCACCATCCTTACTATACGAATGCCCCATCTAGCCCTGTACCACCCGGGGGATTCCAGGGTGCTGAGATGGCTGACGTTTTGCTCTGCCCACGTCGTTCGCCGCGGCACGCAAGAACGGCCAAAAATCTGGCAAAAACAAACCAAAAACGGGCCAAAACTGGTCGTTTTTTGCTAAGCAACCGAGCAGCGAGAGGCGGACAGCGAGAGAAGCGATAGGCAGCAATGTCCCTGCTATACGAATGCCCCATCCAGCCTTGTGCCACCCGGGGGGTTCCAGGGTGCTGAGATGGCTGACGTTTTGCTCCGCTCACGTTGTTCGCCGTGGCACGCAAGAACTGCGCAAAAACTGGCCAAAACGGCCCAAAAACAGGCCAAAACTGGCCATTTTTGGTTGAGCGAGCGAGCGGCGAGCGGCGGACAGCGAGCGTAGCGAGAGGCAGCACCGTCCCTGCTATACGAATGCCACATCCAGCCCTGTGCCACCCGGGGGGGTTCTAGGATGCAAAGATGGTTGATGTTTTGCTCTGCACAGGTCGTTCGCCGCGGCACACAAGAACGGCCCAAAATTTGGCAAAAACAGCCCAAAAACGAGCCAAAACTGGCCATTTTTGGTTGGGAAAGTGGCGGACAGCGAGCGAAGCGAGAGGCAGCACCGTCCCTACTATACGAATGCCCCATCCTGCCCTGTGCCACCCGCGGGGTTCCAGGATGCTGAGAAGGCTGACGTTTTGTTCCTCTCATGTCGTTCGCCGCGGCACACAAGAACGGCCCAAAAACTGGCCAAAAGAGCAAGCGAAGGGAGAGGCAGCACCATCCCTGCTATACGAATGCCCCATCCAACCCTGTGCACCCCAAGGGGTTCTAGGATGCTGAGATGGATGATGTTTTGCTCCGCACAGGTCGTTCGCCGCGGCACGCAAGAACTGCCCGAAAACAGGCCAAAACAGCCCAAAAACGCGCCAAAACTGGCCACTTTTGGCTGAGCGAGCGAGCGGCAGACAGCGAGCGAAGCGAGAGGCAGCACCGTCCCTGCTATACGAATGCCCCATCCAACGCTGAGCCACCCGAGGGGTTCCAGGGTGCTGAGATGGCTGACGTTTTGCTCCACTCACGTGGTTCGTCGTGGCACACTAGAACTGGCTAAAACAGCCCAAAAACAGGCCAAAACTGGCCATTTTTGGCTGAGCGAAAGGCGGGCGGCGGAGATAAACGAAAGGGCGAGAGGCAGCACCGTCCCTGCTATACGAATGCCACATCCAGCCCAGCGCCACCCGAGGGTTTCCAGGGTACTGAGATGGCTGACATTTTGCTCCGCTCACGTCGTTCGCCGCGGCACGCAAGAACTGCCCAAAAACTGGCCAAAATGGCCCAAAAACAGGCCATTTTTTGCTGAGCGACCACAGCGCGAGGCAGCACTGTCCCTGCTATACGGATGCCCCATCCAGCCCTGTGCCACCCGGGGGGGGGGTTCCAGGGTGCTGAGATGGCTGACGTTTTACTCTGCACACGTCGTTCGCCGCGGCACGCAAGAACTGCACAAAACCTGGCCAAAACGGCCCAAAAACGGGCCAAAACAGGCCATTTTTGGCTAAGCGAGCGAGCGGCGGGCTGCCGAAAACGAGCGAAGCGAGAGGCAGCACCGTCCCTACTATGTGAATGCCACATCCAGCCCTATGCTGGTCGGGGGGTCCAGATTGCTGAGATGGCTGACATTTTGTTCCGCTCACGTCCTTCGTCACGGCACGAAAGAATTGCCTAAAAACTGGCCAAAACAACCCAAAAACATGCCAAAACTGGCCATTTTGGCTGAGCGAAGCGAAGCCATGAAAGTGTCGGACATCGAGCTTGGGCTTAGAGGCAGCACCGCCCCTGCTATATTGAATGCCCCATCCAGCCCTATGCACCCGGGGTTCAAGGTCTTGAGATGGTCGACGTTTTGCTCGCTTCATGTCGTTCGCCCCGGCACATAAGAACGCCCAAAATAGGCCAAAACAACTAAAAAGGGCCAAAACTGGCCATTTTTTTTGGCTGAGTGAGCTGAAGCGGCGGGACAAGAGAGAGGTGATAGGCAGCACCGTCCCTGCTATATGAATGCCCCATCTAGGCCCGGTGCCACCCAGCCGGGTTCCGTGGTGTTGAGCTGGCTGACGTTTTGCTCCCCTAAAGTCATTCGCCACCGCACGGAAGGACTGCCCAAAAACCGACCAAAACGTAAAAACGGGGCCAAAACTTGCCATTTTGGCGGAGAAGCGAAAGCGAAGCATGCTGCAAAGGTGAGCGCAGAGGGCAAAGATCGTCCATGCTATACGAATGCCCCATCCAGCCCTGTGCCACGGGGGGGTTTTGTGGTGCGAGATGGTCGACGTTTTGTCCGCTTAACGCCGTTCGCCTTTGGCACACAAGAACGCCCAAAAAACAGGCCAAAACAACCCAAAAACGGGCAAAACTGGCCATTTTTGGCGAAGGAAGGCGGCGAAGCGGCGGACGGCGAGAAGCGATAGGCAGCACCGTCCCTGCTATATGAATGCCCCATCCAGCCTAGTGCCACCCGGGGGGTTCCAGGGTGCTGAGATGGCTAACGTTTTGCCCCACTCACGTCGTTCGCCGCGGCACGCAAGAACTGCCCAAAAATGGCCAAAACGGCCCAAAAACGGGCCAAAACTGGCCATTTTTGGCTGTGCGAGCGAGCGACGAGCGGTGGACAACGAGCGAAGCGAAAGGCAGCACCGTCCCTGCTATACGAATGCCCCATCTTGTCCTATGACACCCGGGGGGTTCCAGGGTGCTGAGATGGCTGACGTTTTGCTCTGCTAACGTCATTCCCCACGGCACACAAGAACGGCACAAAAACAGGCCAAAACAGCACAAAAACGGGCCAAAACTGGCCATTTTTGGTTGAGCGAGCGAGCGGCGACGAAGGACAGCTAGCGAAGCGAGAAGCAGCACCGTCCCTGATATACGAATGCACCATCCAGCCCTGCGCCACCCGGGGGGTTCCAGGGTGCTAAGATGGCTGACGTTTTGCTCCGCTCATGTCGTTCACCGCGGCACACAAGAACGGCCGAAAAACCGGCCAAAACAGCCAAAAAATGGGCCAAAACTGGCCAATTTCTGCTGAGTGAACGAGCGGCGAACGACGGACAGTAAGCGAAGCGAAAGGTAGCACCGTACCTGCTATGCGAATGCCCCATCCAGCCCTGTACCACCCGGGGGGTTCCAAGGTGCTGAGATGGCTGATGTTTTGCTCCGCTCACGTCGTTCGCCTCGGCATGCAAGAACGGCCCAAAATCTGGCCAAAACAACCCAAAAAGGGGCCAAAACTGGCCATTTTTGGCTGAGTGAGCGTGCGACGAGCGGCGGACAGCGAGAGAAGAGATAGATAGCATCATCCCTGCTATACAAATGCCCCATCCAGCCCTGTGCCACCCGGGGGGTTCCAGGGTGCTGAGATGGCTGACGTTTTGCTCCGCTCACATCGTTCGCTGCGGCACGCAAGAACTGCCCAAAAACTGGTCAAAACGGCCCAAAAACTGGCCATTTTTGGCTGAGCGAGCGAGCGGTGAGCGGCAGACAGCGAGCGAAGCAAGAGGCAGTACCGTCCCTACTATACGAATGCCCCATCCAACCCTATGCCACCCGAGAGGTTCTAGGATGCTGAGATGGCTAATGTTTTGCTCCGCACAGGTCGTTCGCTGCGTCACGCAAGAACGGCCCAAAATCTTGCCAAAACAGCCCAAAAACGGGCCAAAACTGGCCTTTTTTAGCTGAGCGAGCGGCGGACAGCGAGCGAAGCGATAGGCAGCACCGTCCCTGCTAAACGAATGCCTCATCCAACACTGTGCCTCCCGGGGGGTTCTAGGGTGCTGAGATGGCTAACGTTTTGCTCCGCTCACGTCGTTCGCCGCGGCACGCAAGAACTGCCCAAAAACTAGCCAAAACGGCCCAAAAACGGGCCAAAACTAGCCATTTTTTGGTGAACGAGCGAGCGGCGAGCGGCGGACAGCGAGCGAAGCAAGAGGCAGGACCGTCCCTGCTATACGAATACCCCATCCAGCCCTGTGCCACCCAGGGGGTTCCAGGGTGCTAAGATGGCTGACGTGTTGCTCCGCTCACATCGTTCGCCGCGACACACAAGAACGGCCCAAAACCTAGCCAAAACAGCACAAAAAGGGACAAAATTGGCCATTTTTGCCTGAGCGAGCGAGCAGCGAGCGGCGGATAGCGAGCGAAGCTAGAGGCAGGACCGTCCCTGCTATACAAATGCACCATCCAGCCCTGTGCCACCTGGGGGGGTCCAGGGTGCTGAGATGGCTGACCTTTTGCTCCGCTAACGTCGTTCGCCGTGGCACACAAGAACAGCCCAAAAACTGGCCAAAACAGCACAAAAAACGCCGCCAGCCATTTTTTTGAGCGAGCCGGCGGCGGCAGCGGACAACCGGAAAAAGCGAGAGGCAAACAGATCCCTGCTATCTGAATGCCCCATCCTACACAATGCCCGGGGTCCAGGGTGCTGAGAAGGCTGACGTTTTGCTCCTCTCACATTGTTTGCCATGACACACAAGAACGGCCCAAAAATAGGCCAAAAGTGCCTAAAAACGGGCCAAAACCGGCCATTTTTTGGCTGGCGAGTGAGCCGGCGGCGGCGGACAACAGCGAGAGGGGCGATCCCTGCTATCTGAATGCACCATCTAGCCCTGTGCCACCGGGGGTTCTAGGGTCTTTGAGATGGCTGACGTTTTGTTCGCCACGTCGTTAAGCAAGACACCGTGAACGCCCAAAAGCGGCCAAAGTGCCAAAAAGCGGGCCAAAACTGGCCATTTTTGGCTGAAGCGAGAAAGCAGCGGACAGCGAAAGCAAGCGAGAGGCAGCACCGTCCCAGCTATACGAATTCAACATCCAGCCCTGTGCCATCCGAGGGGTTCCAGGGTGCTGAGATGGCTGACGTTTTGCTCCGCTCACGTTGTTCGCCGCGGCACGCAAGAACTGCCGAAAAACTAGCCAAAATAGCCCAAAAAGGGCCAAAACTGGCCTTTTTTTGCTGAGTGGGCGAGCGGCGGACAGTGAGCAAAGCGAGTGGCAGCACCATCCTTGCTATACGAATGTCCTATCCAACCCTGTGCCACCAGGGGGGTTCCTGGGTGCTGAGATGGCTGACGTTTTGCTCCACTCACGTCGTTCGCTGCGGCACACAAGAACGACCCAAAAACTGGCCAAAAGTGCCCAAAAAGGGCAAAAACGTGCCATTTTTGGCTGAGCGAGAGAGCGGCGAGCGGCGAACAACGAGCGAAGCGTGCGGCAGCACCGTCCCTGCTATACGAATGCCCTATCTAGCCTTGTGCCACCCGGGGGGTTCCAGGATACTGAGCTGGGTGAACTTTTGCTCCTCTCACGTCGCTCGTCGCGGCACGCAAGAACTGCCCAAAAATTGGCCAAAACTGCCCAAAAACGAGCCATTTTTGGCTGAGCGAGCGAGCAGCGAACGGCGGAGAGCGAGCGGAGTGAGAGGCAGCACCGTCCCTACTATATGAATGCCCCATCCTGCCCTGTGCCACCCGGTTGTTTCCAGGGTGTTGAGATGGCTGACGTTTTGCTCCGTGCACGTCGTTCGCCACGGCACACAATAATGGCCCAAAAACTGGCCAAAACAGCCTAGCAACGGGCCAAAACTTGCCATTTCTGGCTGAGCGAGCGAGCGGCGAGCGACGGACAGCGAGCGAAGCGAGAGGCAGCACCGTCCGTACTATACGAATGCCCCATCTTGCCCTGTGCCACCCGGGGGGTTCTAGGGTGCTGAGATGGCTGACGTTTTGCTCCGCTCACGTCGTTCGTCGCGGCACGAAAGAACTGCCCAAAACAAGCCAAAACGGCCCAAAAACGGGCCAAAACTAGCCATTTTTGCCGGAGCGAGCGAGCGGCGGACAGCGAGCGAAGCGAGAGGCAGCACCGTCCCTGCTATACGAATGCCCCATCTAGCCTTGTGCCACCCGGGGGGGTTCCAGGGTGCCGAGATGGCTGACGTTTTGCTTCGCTCATGTCGTTCGTCGCGGCACACAAGAACTGACCAAAAAAAGGCCAAAACGGCCCAAAAATGGACCAAAACTTGCCATTTTTAGCTGAGTGAGCGAGCGGCAAGCGGCGGACAGCGAGCGAAGCGAGAGGCAGCACAATCCCTGCTGTACGAATGCCCTATCCTGTCCTATGCCACTCGGGGTGTTCCAGGGTGCTGAGATGGCTGACGTTTTGCTCCACTCATGTCGTTCGCCAGGGCACTCAAGAACGTTCCAAAAACTGGCCAAAACAACCGAAAAACCGGCCAAGACTGGCCATTTTTGGCTGAACGAGTTAGCGGCGAGCGGCGGACAGCGAGCGAAGCGAGAGGCAGCACCGTCCCTACTATACGAATGCCCCATCCAGCCCTGTGCCACCCGGGGGGTTCCAGGGTGCTGAGATGGCTGACGTTTTGCTCCGCACACGTCGTTCGTCGCGGCATGCAAGAACTGCCCAAAAACTGGCCAAAACGGCCCAAAAATTGGCAATTTTTGGCTGAGCGACCGAAGCGTGAGGCAGCACCGTCCCTGCTATACGAATGCCCCATCCAGCCCTGTGCCACCTGGGGGGTTCCAGGGTGCTGAGATGGGTGACGTTTTGCTCCGCTCACGACACTCACCGCAGCACGCAAGAACTGCCCAAAAACTGGCCAAAACAGCCCAAAAACGGGCCCAAACTAGCCATTATTGGCTGAGCGAGCGAAGCGAGAGGCAGCACCGTCCCAGCTATACGAATGCCCCATCCAGTCCTGTGCCACCCGGGGGGTTCCATGGTGCTGAGATGGCTGACGTTTTGCTCCGCTCACGTCGTTTGCCGTGGCACACAATAACGGCCCAAAAACTGGCCAAAATAGCCCAAAAACGGGCCAAAACTTGCCATTTTTGGCTGAGCGAGTGAGCGGCGAGCGGCGGACAACGAGCGAAGCGAGAGGCAGCACCTTCCCTACTATACGAATGCCCCATCCAGCCCTGTTCCACCTAGGGGCTTCCAGGTGTTAGGATCGGAGCGGCACTAAGAGGGGGGGGGGTGAATTAGTGCAGCGGATTAAAACTTCGGTTTTAATAAATCTTTCGTACGATAAGAACAGAACTTGAAAAGCTTAACTTGAAAGCGTATTCTTAAATATGCGCAGCAAAGGTAATAAGAAACTAAAACATGTAAGAAGGTTTACAGTAATGTAAATAGCAATAATGAAATGCAAACCAAAGATCATGCTGATATTAGAGTGGTTCGGTCAAATGACCTACATCCACTTGCGAGGCCCCTCTTCGATGAGTGTAACACCCCTCATTTCCGAATTTTTGTATAAGTTTCTAGTTGAAATGTAGGTATCTATTTTAAATTTGATAAAAAGTCAAAGTATGAATCTAAGAACTTATTCATAAGAGTTGGAGGATTTGTTAAAACAAAAATCTGAGGACCTATATGTAAACCCTAAGGACCTAATCGTAAATATGATAAATCCAAGGACTAAACTGTAAAATATACAAAAATACAAACTCCACCGCTTAAGCCTCTCTGCCTTCGTTCTTAAGGAAGCAGAGAAGGCAGCTGCGTGGATGATCTGGGAAAGAAAGGAAAGAAGAAGAAGAAGAAGAAGAAGAAGAGGAAGAAGAAATTGGGGCTTTTAAGTTTTCTTGCTCAATATTCTCAATTGGGGGTCAAAAATTCTTAAAGGCAAGTGTTCTAACCCCATCCTACAGAATTTTTAGTCTCTGTTTTTATGTTGAATCAAAATAAATTGAAGGATTTCTATTTAGAAACTGATATGTCTCTCTTTGGATATAGAACCATGGATTTTGAAGTCTTTTTTCGGTAAACTGACCCCTATACACTGTTTCAGCTATAAGTTTTAGTACAAAATGTGAATTCGGGCAGGAACTATTTTGTTTGAAAATTAGACTCTTATATCTTCCTGTGGACACTGATTTTGTAGATTTTGGACACCGAATACTTACCCAAACATCTGATTCAATTGAGCCTATAGATGCTGTAAAACAGGGTTCAAGATTTCTGACCTGTCGATACTAAAATGCCTATAACTCCCTGTTGAAAATTCTGAATTGTACCAAACTGATTTTATTTGAAACTAGACTTGAAAATCTTTCTTTTGACTTATAGATTGAAAATTTTGGATTTCAATTGCCTACCCTACTGTCTGTTGAATCCGACCCTATAAATTCTGCAAACCAGTGATTGTGTTTTTGACCTTGTGTTACCAAATCAAAGGTAACTCCGCGTTGGGAACCCTGTTTCGTATGAAATTTGTTCCATCAGAATATAGATTGATATATGGTTCAATCATAGTTTTCTTATGGGTATTGGAGCATAATTGATATTCTGAAGTATTTGTTTGATGTGCCACTGGAATTCTGTCCGAAATCGAAGCTTTAATGATTTAGATATTCTGCTCCGTTCCTTTGGATATTTGAATTCGTTTAACCTTCTTATTGGATTTGAGCTAAATATAATTGCTTGGAAATTCCTGTACACTCTTTGTTTTTATTTCATTCCAAATATGAATACATTTGTGAGAGATTTGTTCTTTGTTTCAGATTGTCTCGAAAAAAGGCACATGCACGTTCGTTGTTTCGCGTGTGCTTCCGATATATGCTACTTATTGTTAAAACTGCCCTCTTGTACTCTGGTGTATGGGATTGTCTGGACCTTTGCCAGAAATGGTAAAGGGTATGCGCTTTTAATACCCGCTCTGTGGGATGCTTTATTACCCGCTCTGGGGGTCCCGGCCTCAGGTGGGGTATTCGGACCTTTGCCGGAAATGGTAAAGGGTATGTGCTTAGAGCTCTGCGATGCTCCACGGCCCCTCCGACTTCACCTAGACGTGGGTGGATGGATCTCCCAAACGTGGGAGACTTTTTTGTCAGGTGGTCATTTAGAAATGGATGAATCACATTCTCGACCGAGATCCCACCACACCTTCTATATGTTTGACATGACATCCAGAGTTTTGGTGAGTTGTTTTACATTTCATGCTCGGATAAGAATGATATGATTGCAACGTCAAGGACGACGTTTGAGCTAAATGACGATATTTGTTTTGATATGCTCTAAAATGCTTCATTCATTGATGATTTTGCTTGAAATGTTCCATATGCCGTTGATATGCTTCGAACATTTTATATGCCATTGATAAGCCCCGATATGTTTCCTTTGTTATTGATATGCTCCAATTACTCCATGCCCCAATCTGTCAGAACCAAATATGTAAGATTGAAATGACAATTGTATTCTGCTCTTAATGATATTATGTCTACTTAAATCGTATATTCTGCCTTGTATTTTGGAACTGTATCTCTTGGAAGTTGTACTATTTTGATATGGATATGTTAGTCACTTGTCGAGCTCTTTATGCTCACCCCGTTTGTTGATAAATTTTTTTCAGGATAGCATATTGCTTGCTTAAATGATAAGATTCAATGAGGCGGTGGAAAGTTTAGAAGATTTTGGGCAGATCTTTGTTAGCATATGTGTATTTGTTGTATAAGATACTCTGCATCTTATGAAATGTGACGATGAATCTAAACTTGTGGATTTTGTGTAAGATTAAGGATCCCTCATGTATAGGATTTTGGTATGTTAAGTTAAATTGTAATGATATGATCTTATGGTAATCGTTGGTTTTGGTGACTGCAAAAGACTTCCCCGTTTGTGAATTTATATTGTGGTTATTATTTTGATGAGTTGAGTTCTGATTGTATGAATTATCGAGTGATGAGTGGTATGTTTATGAATTGCACAGGATTATGAATTTGTAAACTATAGAGGTGAAGTTTTGATCTGAATGTTTTCTTAGTGACCTCAAATGTGTGCTTGGATCCTGGGTTAGTTATGATGAAAATTTTAAATATTGTCGATATTGTTTGAGGGGCGTGACAATGAGGCTCCCACCTTCCACTAGCAAATCTCATGAAATGGAAGGGCAAATACCCCTCTTACAACCTTTTACAAACAGTTCAACCTCTTACAAATTTTCAGCAAGAAAGGAGGAGAACTTTCTAGCAAATTGAAAACTAGACTTGCTAAGACTTTCTACGACTTTTCTCTCAATCAATTGCTGCTCAAAAAGTTGTAATCTCAGCTGAGATTTGAGGGGTATTTAGAGGCCTCAAGAGGATTCAAATTTGGGCTCCAAATTTGAATTCTCGTGGAGTTCCCGATGTTGGCGGTGCCATCGCCTATCAGTGGCGTTGCCACCGCCTGTCAGTGTCAGGCGTTGACAGTGCTGGGCGGTGGGGCGGTGCCACCACCTGGCTCTCGGGCAATGGGCGGTGCCACCGCCCAGCTCTCGGGTGCTGGGCGGTGCAACCGCCCAGTCTGGCAGTGCCACCGCAAGACTTTTCGGTTGACTAGTTGGGCTACAAACTTAGCCCAAACCCAGTCTAATTTTAGGCCCATGTGGCCCCTAACCAGGATATAGGATTGTTTCTTAATCCTAATCCTAATTACAAGTTAACTACTTAACAAAACACATCCTAAGCAATGTTTCAACCGCGAACGTCGAGTCTTGTTCCTGCGAGCTTTTTCTGACGGGCTCCTAGCAAGCTCCCGAACTTGTGATGACTTTAATGAGTAGCCGAGCCTTCTCGATGATCTCCGTGAACCTCCGACGATCTCTTCGGCGAACTTCCGAAAATTCCGACAGGTTCGCGATTTCTTCTCTGTTGGTTTCGGCAACATCTCCGACGATTCTTTGGACTCTTAAACGTCCATCGAACTTGACTCCGGTATCCTTGCTTTGTATTTTCTGGTTATCGTAGTTAGTCCTGCACACTTAACTCAATAATATGGATTAGATCAAATAACCCATCAATTGATTTTATCATCAAAATCCGAGATTCAACAATCTCCCCCTTTTTGATGATGACAATCAATTGATGACGGAGTTAAACATAACTCCCCCTATCTATATGCCATATTATGAGAAGATAAAACACTTGAATTTCATCCCATTGAATTCAAGCATAAACCGATAAGTTCTAACCATAGAACTTATCGTTGTACTCATTAAGTATAATGTAAATGCGAAACTTCGATGGAAATCTTTTTCAAGTCGAAAGATAAGAGACAAATTTTACTATGACAAGATTTTCAACATGATCATACATTTTAGACATGCATTCAATATGATCAATCGATTGTGCGATATACTCAAAGATTATGCAAAGCACATAAGACATTCATATCACATTAGCTTATATAAGTTATGCTATAAGTCATATCACTTTTCTCCCCCTTTGTCATCAACAAAAAGGAAAAACTATTTTACAGAAAAATTTAGCATTCATTCTATCAAAAATTCAACTTCGTTAATTTGAAACTCGTCATTCAGTCATCCATTCATTCATGTTCAAAGAGAAAAATCAGCATTCATCCAAAAGCATATATCCAGAATTTAAACAACAAAAGTTCAGTTTTTGTTCAAAAGATGACCAGCTTGGAACATGAGATCAAGAGTAAAACAAAACAGAATAAAAAGATACATCAATCCGTAGGAGGTAATCCATAGTACTGATATATAACATCTATTTTTTGGTTTAGCTGTCATAGTTCTTTTAAAATTTTCATTTGCTGGAGTTGAATTTGTTCCTGCTGCGATTTGAGTTGGTCTTGTTGGAATTTGATCTTAGATAGTTATGCCATAATGATTCCTTCAGAGGATGAAACAGGAGCTGAAGGCGTTGCATCAAAGGGACTAGGAGGAGGAGATTCATTTCCCTTAAAAATTGGCGTTTCTGGTTGTTCTACTGGTGGAGGAATAGGATCTGTCCTTCTAGGTTGCCTTACCCATATTCCATTATTAAATATGCACCTAAGTCTCTTTGGTAGATTTTTATTGATGACGTTATATCTATTACTCTGAATTGTTTCTTCATCGGGTGGGATGCAAATGTTATAGGCACGAAGAAATCTAGTGATTAAACCCCCATATAGCAACATAATATCTTTAGCTGTAATTTCCTGCATGTGTTGCCGTATTGAGTATCCAAAAAGTTTTGTTGACCAGTCATGATCCAATACATGGTGCTTATCTCTATTGTACTCATTTCATCAAGATGATATTGCTTAGGGAATAGTATGCTTGTCATGATATGATGAAGAATCGTAGAGTTAAAAGGTAGTAAGTGTTCGCAACTCTTGGGTATTATTCCGAAGTTTGAGTTTGCAAAAATGGTTTCGACAGCTTCGGCGTAGGTTTTTTTTTTTTGTGTGATTGTGGATGACTACTCTAGATACACTTGGACTTATTTCTTTTTTTTTTTTGGTAAGTAAAAGTAAATTGATTATGTGTAAAGTTTTTACAAATAGCTTTATCTATACAAGTCATAGACAAAGCCAAGTAACTCAAGGAGTTCGAATGCGATAGTTATGACTACACATGCTGTAGACTATAACTCCTAATTATAATCAACATAAAAAATGTTTATCCAGATATATCAAAACTACCTGTGGGTACATAATTTGGCATCATTCCCAAGATCTTTAGCTAATAGCAAAATTAAATGTGATAAAAATATCTTTTTCTCTTTGGGTAAAGTGCTTCGTTTTGAGATCTTGCTCCATACAGGATCTTGAGTCTCTAATAATCTCTTTCAATAACTGAGCATTGTTTGTGTGTTGACATTCAAAGATTCTGTTACATCTCTCCTTCCACATCCACCAAATAGCGCATCTGAAAGTAACCTTTGCCAGTTGTGTGAGAGGACCTTTCCTTAAGAAACATTGCATGAGGTCGCCTAGTTCTTGGTGCAAGTTTGGTTGCGGTAGTCTATTGAGTTCAAATTGCTGGAGAATCTCCTTCCATATCCATTTTGTATAAACACAAGCAAAATAGAGGTGGTCAACAGTTTCTTCTTGTTGCATACAAAGGGAGCATTGGTTAACATGATAGATACCTCTTCTTTTCATATTGTCTATTGTAGATAGTTTATTGAGAAGGGCCTGCCATGTACATAAGGAATGTCTTTGTGATCCCGGTCGATCCCATGTCCAACTGCTTGGGACCCATTTGTTATTTCTTTGCCTAATTTGATTCCATGCGGATGTGGCACTAAATTTGCCATTGTCATGAGGCCAAATAAGTATATCTGAAGAGTTGTTCGTGATTGGAATAGCTAAAATAGTCGTCCAAAGTGATAACATTTCAGGAGAAATAGGATTAGGGAGACACCAAAACCGTTAGCAATGAACTCGAAACCTTCCAATCTTTGGGAGCCCCAAGATCGTTTTCAGATTCTGTCATCATATAATTGAAATATACTCTTCCCATTCACCCAAGGATCGTACCACATATTAGTACTAGTTCGAAGAAGAGATTGTATAGGAAATGTGTTTGATTAGCCAATTCCTTGCCTTTAAAATTCCTTTCCAAGTCTGTAGAGTGGTATGTTCTTGTTGAAATTTCCCAGATTGATTCCTTTGAAAGATACCTAGCGTAAAACCCAATGTGACCATAAGGAACATTTGTTTTGCAAAAGATCCCACAATTGCTGCACCTGACATGCTTGATTCCAATCTCTAGTATTTCTCAAGTTTAGCCCTCCTTCATCTTTTGGTTTGCAAATGCTATCCCAATTTACCATATGCATTGTCTTTTCATTTGCGTCATTCCAGAAGAAGTTCATTAATAACCGTTCAATATCTTGGAGAAGTCCAGCAGGTAGAAGAAATGTGGTACACCAATATATAGAGTAGGAGTGCAATACCGAACGGATGAGTTCGAGTCGATCCGCTTTTGATAGAAACCTATTTTTCCAAGAAGAAATTCTATTCTTTATTTTTTTTTTGCAAGATATAGGTGATGATTGGGTTTTGTGAATGCCTGTGGATATGAGCGGAGACCCAAATAAAGAACTATCAAGCTTCCCTCACTAACCCACAAAGTTTGTGCAATAAAGACATTATCCTCAACGTAAGGGCTCATATATACTTTACTTTTTCGCATGATTTAATCAAGTCCGTAAAACCATACCAAAGTCATTCATAATAGTAGCCGGGTTCTTTCTTGAAGTTGGTTCATTTTGAAGAAAGATAAGTAAGTCATATGCAAATGTTATATGTGATATATGAACAGAACCAAAGAATGGGTACCTTAATGCTGCCATTTAAGACTGCGTGTTCCAACATACAGCCTAAGTCCTTCCATCATAATAGTAAAAAAGATACTTGGAGAGAGTGGATCACCTTGTCGGATGCCATTCGTGCTCCCAAAAAAACCAATTGGTGAGCCATTAAAGAGTATCAAAAACTTTGGAGTTTCCAGGCAAGATTGAATCCAATTAACCCATTGCTGTGGGAAGTTCATATCGAGGAGCATCTTATAGATAAACTTCCTATTAACTGAATCAAAGGCTTTCCGTAAATCAGCTTTAAAACAGATTTTTGTCCCTCTTGCTTTTGAATGCAAATCTTTGACCAAGTCATTAGCAAGCAAAATGTTATGATGTATACTTCTCCCTTTGATGAAAGCAGCTTGATTTGGGCTAATGATCTTGTGTATTACGTTTTGCATTCTATTTGCCAATACTTTGGAGATGATCTTGTAAATAAAGTTGCATAATGATATGGGTCGAAAGTTCTCTAGTGAATCAGCCCCTGCATTCTTCGTAATTAAGGAAATAAAAGTGCAATTCATCTCTCTAAGAATATGACCTGAAGAGAAAAAATGTTGGAAAGCCTTGATCACATCATTTCCAATAATAGAACAAGCAGTTTGGTAAAATTCAGCTGGAAATCCATCTGGACCTGGGTTTTTGTGCTTTGGTGACTTAAAGACAACACATACAATTTCGTCATCTGTAATTGGGGCATTGAGTTTTTTTTGGTAAGTAAAGGTAAATTGATTATGTGTAAAGTTTCTACAAATAGCTTTATCTATACAAGTCATAGACAAAGCCATGTAACTCATAGAGTGCGAATGCGATAGTTATGACTACACATGCTGTAGACTATAACTCCTAAGATCTTTAGCTAATAGAAAATGTTAGGCTTCCCAAGATCTTTATCTAATAGCAAAATTAAAATTGATAAAAATATATTTTTCTCTTTGGGTAAAGTGCTCCGTTTTGAGATCTTGCTCCATACAGGATCTTGAGTCTCTAATAATCTCTTTCAATAGCTGAGCATTGTTTGTGTGTTGACATTCAAAGATTCTGTTACATCTCTCCTTCCACATCCACCAAATAGCGCATCTGAAAGTAACCTTTGCCAGTTGTGTGAGAGGACCTTTCCTTAAGAAACATTGCATGAGGTCGCCTAGTTCTTGGTGCAAGTTTGGTTGCGGTAGTCTATTGAGTTCAAATTGCTGGAGAATCTCCTTCCATATCCATTTTGTATAATCACAAGCAAAATAGAGGTGGTCAACAGTTTCTTCTTGTTGCATACAAAGGGAGCATCGGTTAACATGATAGATACCTCTTCTTTTCATATTGTCTATTGTAGGTAGTTTATTGAGAAGGGCCTGCCATGTACATAAGGAATGTCTTTGTGATCCCGGTCGATCCCATGTCCAATTGCTTGGGACCCACTTGTTATTTCTGTTGAATCTCGTATTTTGATGATGAAACTACTTGATATATGTTTATGATTTAATCTGCATTTTGAGTGACGCTGGGTGCTTAGATCAGGATGAGATAATTAAAGCAGGAACATCATGTTGTGCCGGAGGAACATGTCAGAAGATTGGACGTCGGGCCGGTGGATCGGTCGACGTATCGACAGAAGGCTTCGAGCTGTGGACTCGGGCATCGGGCCAAGAAGAGCGGGTATTGTGCCAAGGATATCGGAGTTGCGGAGTCAACTGGCCGATTGGGCAATAGGCTGCAGGAGAGGACGATGCGCCGAAGAATCGGACGAAGCGTCGAGGGACCAATGACATGCCGGACAACTTGGTTAAATTGCTTAGGATTAATTGTCTCGATCGAAGTTTTGTTTTGTTGTGCAGGATTAACTACGATGAAAATTAGACAAGCAGCAGGAGTTGCGCCGGAGTCAAGATCATGATCACGTTGGGAGTTCGAGAGTTCGACGGAAGTTCGGACGGTCGTCGGAGGTTCTGCGAGAACAGATCTGAGAAGTCTAGAAGCTTGCCAAGCAAAGCTCGTCAGAACTCGCCAAGTGGATCGTCGCAAAGTCCAGGAGTATGCCGGAAGTCCGCAGAAGAATCACCGAGGGTTCATCGGATGATCGACGAAAGTTCGCCGGAAACTCGCCGGAAGAAGCGATTGACACATCGGAGCAAAGCTGCAGAAATTGTCTTAGATTTAATCGTAGTTAGCACATTGATTAAGTTGGAAAATGGGAGGTGATCCCATTAGCTTAATCTTGGGGCAATTGGGCCCTTGAAAAGATTGAAATTGGGCCGAATGGAGCTTACCATTCGGACCCTGATTGCACCAGGAGGTGCAACCGCCTAGGCCAGGAGGTGGCACCGCCTGGGCTATGTCTCCCAGCGAGACTGGGCGGTGCAACCGCCCCAGGCAAGAGGTGCAACCGCCTGGGCTCAGTCTCCGAGCTCTGCCAGGCGGTGCAACCTCTCCAGTCAGGCGGTGCAACCGCCTGAGCTCGGTCTTCGAGCTCTGGCAGAGAGGTGCAACCGCCTCTGACAGAGGTGGCACCGCCCAGAGGCTCAGTCTTCGAGCTCTGCCAGGCGGTGCAACCTCTCCAGTCAGGAGGTGCAACCGCCTGATCCCGGAATTCCGGGATTTGATCGTTTTGAGCTCCAAATTTGAACTGGGTTGGGGCCTATAAATACCCCACCCATTCAGCACAGAAAGAGCAACAGATCCACACCGAATTCTTGATCTTTTCTGTGATTCTAAGAGCTCAAATTTGTGTAAAGTCCAAAAGTTCTCCTCTTTCTGTTCTTCAAGTCTTGAGTTGTAAAGAGAGGAGAGAAAGGATCTGTAAGGGTTGTCTCCTGAGTCCGTCAAAAGGAGAGAAACTGTAAAAGGGAAGTTGGCCTTCGCCCATTGAAGGAAGGCAGCTAGTTGACGTCGGTGACCTCGTCGGAGGAGGAAGCCAAAAGTGGACTAGGTCAAGACTGACCGAACCACTCTAAATCTCTGGTTTGCTTTTACTTAGAGCACTTTATCATTACTGCAAACCTCCTACATAGCTACTGCCCTTTGCGCTTTTACGAACGAGTCTCTAAATTCTGATCTTTCCGAATCTGCATTCAGACATAAATCGGTGTCTTCGTACGATCTTTACGCTGCAGTTTACACTTACGTTTTGATTCCATTTATAACTGCAAATTGCTTTCTGCGTATTCATAAAACGCTTTTCAAAGTTCAATACTGCGTTTAGACGTAAAATTACGCTTTGACGTAAAACTGCGCTTAGACGTAAAACAGCGTTTAGACGCAAAACTGCGTTTAGACATAAAACTGCGTTTAGACACAAACTGCGTTTAGACGTAAAACTGCGTTTAGACGTAAAACTGCGTTTAGACGCAAAACTGCGTTTAGACGTAAAACTACATTTAGACGTAAATCGGCTTTCCTCGTACAATCATCAGATTTCAGTTTACGTTTACATCTTGATTTCAACTGCATACTGCCTTCTGCGATTTTACAAACGAGTTTCAAAGTTTAGACGTAAATCTGTGTTTAGACGTAAATCTGCGTTTAGACGTAAATCTGCTTTTTGCAGATTACTTTTTGAGCTGTACAATAGCAGCACACTGTCTTTATACTTCTGCTTGAACTGCGTTTTATCTAAACAAGTGATTTACGAATCGACACTTAGACGTAAATCTGTTTCTTCGTACGAACGTCGGATTTCAGTTTACGCCGATATTCTGGTTTTCATCATTGCTGCAAACTGCCTGCATAGATTGACTATAACCTTGCTTAGTATCAACTCTCATACAGAATTGTCCTTATCGTTCAAACGCAGCTTTCGGTTTCAATCGCAGAAAGTTTTCCGCTGCATTAATTCACCCCCCCCCTCTTAGTGCTCTCGATCCTAACAATTTCTTTGCCTAATTTGATTCCATGCGGATGTGGCACTAAATTTGTCATTGTCATGAGGCCAAATAAGTATATCTGAAGAGTTGTTCGTGATTGGAATAGCTATAATAGTCGGCCAAAGTGATAACATTTTGGGAGAAATAGGATTAGGGAGACACTAGGTACCGTTAGCAATGAACTCAGAAACCTTCCAATCTTTGGGAGCCCCAAGATCTTTTCGTATTCTGTCACCATATAATTGAAATATACTCTTCCCATTCACCCAAGGATCGTACCACATATTAGTACTAGTTCCAGAAGAGATTGCATAGGAAATGTGTTTGATTAGCCAATTCCTTGCCTTTAAAATTCCTTTCCAAGCTGCAGAGTGGTATGTTCTTGTTGAAATTTCCCAGATTGATTCTTTTGAAAGATACCTAGCAGAAACCCAATGTGACCATAAGGAACATTTGTTTTGCAAAAGATCCCACAATTGCAGCACCAGACATGCTTGATTCCAATCTCTAGTATTTCTCAAGTTTAGCCCCCCTTCATCTTTCGGTTTGCAAATGCTATCCCAATTTACCATATGCATTGCCTTATCATTTGTGCCATTCCAGAAGAAGTTCATTAATAACCGTTCAATATCTTGGAGAAGTCCAGCAGGCAGAAGAAATGCATTACACCAATATATAGAGTAGGAGTGTAATACCGAATGGATGAGTTCGAGTCGTCCTGCTTTTGATATAAACCTATTTTTCCAAGAAGAAATTCTATTCTTTATTTTTTGCAAGATAGGCTGACAGTGGGTTTTGTGAATGCCTGTGGATATGAGCGGGAGACCCAAATAAGGAACTGGCAAGCTTCCCTCACTAACCCCCAAAGTTTGTGCAATAAAGACATTATCCTCAACGTAAGGGCTCATATATACTTTACTTTTCGCATGATTTAACTGAAGTCCAGAAACCAATGTAGGTTGCTCGTATTATATTAACATCCCATTTTGCTCTAAAATAGCAGCCCCTATCTTTTTCAGTGATGCCGATTAGTTCACAAATAGAATTATCAGAAATCCTAATTTGTGTTCCTAACATGTAAGAACTTAGGCTATCGTTATCTACCCATAGGTTTGTATAAAAGATTTTAACTAATCTAGGATAAATTGGTTCATCTATTTGTAAGAGAGGTAGGGCCTCTAGATGAGCAAACCACCTAATGGGTTCTAAATCTCCTAGTTCATCAAGATCAACGTATTTTCCCTTATGGACATATCTTGTTTCAAAATTTGGAAACCTAAGGGCGTCTTCTTTGGATCTAAAAAGATTATGGTCATATGAATCTCCTTCAATCCTTTTCCCTTTTGATCTCTTAGGAGCCATTTTCTAGACAAAATGATAAGAGAAATATGAATTGTAATGAATAGGTGAAACAAGAAGAGAGTGAAGGGAAGATTTTACCTTATAGAGTGTTTCTGAGATGATGGAGAGTTTGGACCAACAATATTCCTTCTCCAAGGTCTGTAGAAGTTAGAATGAGGGATTGAGAGATTTTGGGAGAGTTGGAGCAAGAGTTCCACGGGTTGGGGGCGGTGTCACCGCCGGCCCTAACCCTCTCGGGTTTAAAAGGGCTCTCGGGCGGTGCCACCGCCTGAACAAGCGGTGCCACCACCTGGCGCCCGAGCACTCAGGCAGTGCTACCGCCGATTCTGGCGGTGCCACCGCTGGCTGGCCGCGGAAGAAGGAAAGAAAACTTTTCCTCCTTCTTGATTTCCAGAGGTCTTTGACGCAAGCAAAGGTTGAGATATTGAGTTGTATTTTAATATATCATTTGGAATCGAAAGAAGAGGATGAAATCAAATCCACAAACGAGCGGAACAAGGATGAGCCAATCTTCGTAAACTACATTCAAACGTTTTACTCTAAGGGACAATTTAACATGCCTAGTTCCCTTCTAATAAATTCAAATTTGTCTTCATTTAGGGATTTTGTAAATATATCTGCTAATTGATGCTTCGTGTCAATGAATTCTAGAACAACATCATTGTTAAGGATATGATCGTGTATGAAATGGTGCCTAACGTCGATGTGCTTAGTTCTAGAGTGCTGAATTGGATTTTTAGTAAGACATATGACACTAGTATTATCACATTTTATGGGGATATTTTTAAAATGAATTCCATAGTCTTCTAATGTATTTTTCATCCATACAACTTGTGCACAGCATGCACTCGCAGCAATGTATTCGGCTTCCGCCGTAGATAGTGCAACTGAATTTTGTTTCTTGGAAGTCCAAGAAACAAGTGCATGTCCTAAAAATTGACATGTTCCGAATGTACTTTTTCTATCTATCCTACATCCGCCAAAATCGGCATCTGCAGAAGCCATTAAATCAAATTTTTCGGATTTTGGATACCATAAACCTAAATTTAGAGTTCCTTTAAGATACCTAAATATTCTTTTAACACTTTTAAGATGAGATAATTTAGGATTTAATTGAAACCTAGCACAAAGTCCTACACTAAACATGATATCTGGTCTAGTCGCTGTAAGGTAGAGTAGACTACCTATCATACCTCTATATATTTTTTGATCGAAATTTTCACTATTTTCATCCATATCTAACTTAGTCGCAGTACTCATAGGGGTGTTTATTGCTTTTGAATTATCCATGTTAAATCGTTTTAACAATTCTAACGTATATTTAGATTGGTTAAGAAATATACCATCCTTAAGTTGTTTGATTTGTAATCCTTAAAAGAAAGTTAATTCCCCCATTAAAATCATTTCAAATTCATGACTCATAGATTTGGCAAATGATTCACATAGTGATTCATCCGAAGAGCCAAAAATAATATCGTCAACATAAATTTGCACAATAAGAAAATTATTTTCAAAATGTTTAATAAACAATGTAGTATCAACCTTGCCTTTGGTAAAATTATTTAAAATAAGAAAGGAACTAAGCCTTGCATACCAAGCTCTAGGAGCTTGTTTCAAGCCATAGAGAGCCTTAGTCAATTTGAATACATGATTAGGAAGAAGAGAATTTTCAAATCCGGGAGGTTGTTCGACATATACTTCTTCGGAAATAAAACCATTCAAGAAGGCACTTTTGACATCCATTTGAAATAGTTTAAAATTATAACAACTAGCATAGGCAAGGAGCATCCTTATGGCTTCTAATCGAGCCACGGGAGCGAATGTTTCTTCGTAATTGATACCTTCTTCTTGGTTGAAACCTTTGGCCACTAATCTAGCCTTGTTTCTAACCACGATACCATTTTCGTCTTGCTTATTTCTAAAGACCCACTTAGTACCAATCACTAAATGGTCACTAGGTCTAGGAACAAGCTCCCACACCTTGTTTCTCTCAAATTGATTCAATTCCTCTTGCATTGCAATAACCCAAAAATCATCTTTTATGGCCTCGTCAATGCACTTAGGTTCGATTTGAGAGAGGAAGGCGGCATTAGCACAAAAATTCTTGAAAGAGGAACGAGTTTGAACCCCTTTAGATGTATCCCCTATAATTAGCTCCTTTGGATGAGCATCTATATACTTCAATTCCTTAGGTAAGGAAATTTCGGAAGAAGGTGCATCCAAGTTGCTATTTTGAGGAGGGGGTTCATTTAAATTCAAATTATCAAAACCAAGATCATCATCAAAATTATTTTTCTTTAAATTTGAAACTTCACTAAAAACTATATGAATAGACTCTTCAATTACTAAGGTTCTTTTATTAAAAACCCGAAAAGCTTTAGAAAGATGCCTTCATCGGATTTAGCATCAAATTTTCCTAAGGCATCCCTTTCATTTAAAATAAAGCATTTACAACCGAAAACTTTAAAATAGGAAATATTTGATTTTTTGTTATTCCATAATTCATAGGGAGTTTTTGATAAGGATGGTCTTATTAGGACTCTATTCATGATGTAGCAAGCCGTATTTACGGCTTCAGCCCAAAAATACTTAGGTAAACTATGTTCATTTAATATAGTTCTTGCCATTTCTTGTAGGTTTCTATTTTTTTCTTTCAACTACTCCATTTTGTTGGGGATTTCTCGGAGTGGAGAAGTTGTGATTGTATCCATTAACTTCACAAAAATTTTGAAAGTCACGATTTTGAAATTCGCCACCATGATCACTCCGAATTGATGAAATCATGAACCCTTTTTCGTTTTGAGTGAGTTTACAAAATTTAGAGAAACACTTGAAACAATCACTTTTGTGAGCTAAGAAATAGGTCCAAGTGTATCTAGAGTAGTCATCCACAATCACAAAAGCATATTTGCTTCCACCTAGACTAGTTGTATCAATTGGTCCAAATAAGTCCAAATGGATCAATTGTAACGGTCTAGTGGTGCTAATTTGATTTTTTGGTTTGAAGCTTGTTTTTTATTTGTTTCCCTAGTTGACATGCATCGCATACCTTATCTTTAATAAACTTCATATTCGGAATCCCTTGTACTAATTCTTGAGATGAGATTTTAGATATTGTTTTCATGCTTGCATGGCCTAATCTCTTATGCCAAAGCCAAGCATCATCATTTATGGTGGAGAAACATATTTCATTACTTATTTCATCAAGATTGATGGTATAGACATTATTTTATTTTAAAGCAATCATAGTCATGTTATGATTTGGTTTTTCAATAATGCACATATTTGATTCAAATCTAACAATATAACCTTTATCGCATAATTGACTAATGCTCAATAGATTATGTTTTAATCCATCAACTAGTAACACATCATCAATGGAAAAACTTGATTTGTTACCTATGGTTCCTTTGCCAATGATTTTGCCTTTGTTGTTGTCTCCGAAGGTGATATAGCCTTCGTCCATGCTAGTGAGCTTGGTGAATTGGGATGGATCTCCGGTCATATGCCTTGAGCATCCACTATCAAGATACCATCTCTTGCTCCTAGCATGTGATGGTGTATGTTTCTACAAGAAGGAATTATTTTTAGGTACCCATTTACTTTTGGGTGCCTCAAAAACTAATCTAACTGGTTTATCATGTTGCATAGACTTGATCATGGTTCCTTTAGGAACCCAAATCAATTTGTTTGGACTAATTTTCTTGAATGGACATTGGTAAGTTATATGTCCATATTTGCAACAAAAGTTGCAATTGCTTTGGTGTTGAACATGTAAGATAGGACCTTTAATGAAGGTGGTTGGATTTTGGTTAGTACTTCTCACAAATCTGATTCCACTCCTTTTAGGGACGTGACCCTTATTTGTAAGGATCATGTTTAAGGACTTGCTACCGACCTCGAATTTCTTCAAGGTGTCCTTAAGTACCAAGTTCTCATTTTGGAGAGTTTTTAAATCATGGCATTTAGCACATGGAGCTAGACTATCATGATATTCAGTTTTTAATTTATCAAAAGCACAAGTAAGACTATCATGCTCCTTTTTTAGCACACAATAACGGCCCAAAAACTAGCCAAAATAGCCCAAAAACGGGCCAAAACTTGCCATTTTTGGCTGAGCGAGTGAGCGGCGAGCGGCGGACAGCGAGCGAAGCGAGAGGCAGCACCTTCCCTACTATACGAATACCCCATCCAGCCCTATGCCACCTAGGGGCTTCCAGGTGTTAGGATCGAAGCGGCACTAAAAGGGGGGGGTGAATTAGTGCAGCAGATTAAAACTTCGGTTTTAATAAATCTTTCGTACGATAAGAACGGAACTTGAAAAGCTTAACTTGAAAGCGTATTCTTAAATATGTGCAGCAAAGGTAATAAGGAACTAAAACATGTAAGAAGGTTTGCAGTAATGTAAATAGCAATAATGAAATGCAAACCAAAGATCACGCCGATTTTAGAGTGGTTCGGTCAAATGACCTACATCTACTTGCGAGGCCCCTCTTCGATGAGGCTCCCACCTTCCACTAGCAAATCTCTTGAAATGGAAGGGCAAATACCCCTCTTACAACCTTTTACGAACAGTTCAACCTCTTACAAATTTTCAGCAAGAAAGGAGGAGAACTTTCTAGCAAATTGAAAACTAGACTTGCTAAGACTTTCTAAGACTTTTCTCTCAATCAATTGCTGCTCAAAAAGTTGTAATCTTAGCTGAGATTTGAGGGGTATTTATAGGCCTCAAGAGGATTCAAATTTGGGCTCCAAATTTGAATTCTCATGGAGTTCCGATCTTTGGCGGTGCCACTTTGTCAACGTCAAAACAGTGCTACAAGGTTACCGGTGCAACCGCCACTCTCAGTCTTTGGTGCAACCTTGATCTGGCATGCTGTAACGGCTTGATTTTTCGGTTGACTGGTTGGGCTTCAAACTTAGCCCAAACCCAGTCTAATTTTAGGCCCATGTGGCCCCTAACCAGGATATAGGATTGTTTCTTAATCCTAATCCTAATTACAAGTTAACTACTTAACAAAACACATCCTAAGCAATGTTTCAACTGCGAACGTCGAGTCTTGTTCCGATGAGCTTTTTCCGACAGGCTCCTAGCAAGCTCCCGAACTTGTGATGACTTTAATGAGTAGCCGAGCCTTCTCGGTGATCTCCGTGAACCTCCGACGATCTCTTCGGCGAACTTCCGAAAATTCTGATAGGTTCCCGATTTCTTCTCTGTTGGTTCCGGCAGCATCTCTGATGATTCTTCGGACTCTTAAACGTACATCGAACTTGACTTCGGTATCCTTGCTATGTGTTTTCTGGTTATCGTAGTTAGTCCTGCACACTTAACTCAATAATATGGATTAGATCAAATAACCCATCAATTGATTTTATCATCAAAATCCGAGATTCAACACCAGGGTGCTGAGATGGCTAACGTTTTGCTCCGCTCACGTTGTTTACCACGGCACACAAGAACGGCCTAAAAACTTACAAAAATAGCCCAAAAACTGGCCAAAATAGGCCATTTTTGGCTGAGCGAGCGATTGGCGAGCGGCAGACAACGAGCGAAGTGAGAGGCAACACCGTCCCTGCTATATGAATGCCTCATCTCGCCTTGTGCAACCCGGGGGGTTCCAGGGTGCTGAGATTGCTGACGTTTTGATCTACTCATGACATTTGCTGCGGCACACAAGAACAACCCAAAAACAGGAACAAACAGCCCAAAAATGGGCCAAAAATGGCCATTTTTGGCTAAGCGAGTGAGCGGCGAGCGGCGGACATCGAGCGAAGAGAGAGGCAGCACCGTCCTTGCGATACGAATGCCCCATCCAGCCCTGTGCCCCTCGGGGGAATCCAGGGTGCAGAGATGGCTGACGTTTTGCTCTGCTCACGTCGTTAGCCGTGGCACACAAGAACTGCCCAAAAACTGGCCAAAACGGCCCAAAAACTGGCCATTTTTGGCAGAGCGAGCGAGCAAAGCAAGAGACAGCACCGTCCCTGCTATACGAATGCCCCATCCGGCCCTGTGCCCCCCAGGGGATTCCATGGTGCTGAGATGGCAGACGTTTTGCTCCGCTCACATCATTCGCCGTGGCACACAAGAACAGCCCAAAAACTAGCCAAAACAGACCAAAAAGGGCCAACACTGGCCATTTTTTACTGAGCGAGCGAGCGGCGAGCGGCGGACAGCGAGCGAAGCGAGAGGCAGCATCGTCCCTGCTATACGAATGCCCCATCCAGCCCTGTGGCACCCAGGGGGTTCCAAGGTGCTGAGATGGCTGACATTTTGCACCGCTCAAATAGTTCGCCGAGGCACACAAGAACGGCCCAAAAACTAGCCAAAATAGCCCAAAAATGGGCCAAAACTGGCCATTTTTGGCTGAGTGAGAGAGCGGCGAGCGGCGGACAGCGAACGAAGCGAGAGGCAACACCGTTCCTACTATACGAATGCCCCATCTAGCCTTGTGCCACCCGGGGGGTTCTAGGGTGCTGAGATGGGTGACGTTTTGCTCCGCTTACGTCGTTCGCCGCGGCATGCAAGAATTGCCCAAAAACTGGCCAAAACCGCCTAAAAACGGGCCAAAACGAGCAATTTTTGGCTGAGCGAGCGAGCGGCCGACAGCGAGCGAAGCGAGAGGCAGCACCGTCCCTGTTATATGAATGCCCCATCCAGCCCTGTGCAACCCGGGGGGTTCCAGGGTGCTGAGATGGCTGACGTTTTGCTCCGCTCACTTCGTTCGCTGCGGCACACAAGAACGGCCCAAAAACTGGCCAAAACAGCCCAAAAAAGATGAAAACTGGCCATTTTTGGCTGAACGAGCGAGCGGCGAGCGACGAGCGGCGGACAGCGAGCGAAGCGAGATGCAGCAACGTCCCTGCTATACGAATGCCCCATGCAGCCCTGTGCCAACCGGGGGGTTATAGGGTGCTGAGATGGCTGACATTTTGCACCGCTCACGTCGTTCGCTGCGGCACACAGGAACGGCCGAAAAACTGGCCAAAACAGCCCAGAAACGGGCCAAAACTGGCCATTTTTGGCTGAGCGAGCGAGCGGCGAGCGGCGGACAGCGAGCGAAGCGAGAGGCAGCACCGTCCCTGCTATACGAATGCCCCATCCAGCCCTATGCCAACCGAAGTGTTCCATGGTGCTGAGATGGCTAACATTTTGTAACGCTCATGTCGTTCGCCGCGGCACACAGGAACGGCTGAAAAACAGGCCAAAACAGGCCAAAACAGCCCAAAAACTGGCCAAAACGGCCCAAAAACTAGCCATTTTTCGCAGAGCGAGCGAACGGCGAGTGGCGAACAGCGATCGAAGCGAGAGGCAGCACCGTCCCTACTATACGAATGCTCCATCCAGCCCTGTGCCACCCGGGGTGTTCCAGGGTACTAAGATGGCTGACGTTTTGCTCCGCTAACATCGTTCGCCGCGACATGCAAGAACAGCCCAAAAACTGGCCAAAATTGCCCAAAAACAGACCAAAACTAGCCATTTTTGGCTGAGCGAGCGAGCCACGAGCGGCGGACAGCGAGCGAAGAGAGAGGTAGTACTGTCACTGCTATACGAATGCCCCATCCAGCCCTATGCCATTCGGGGGTTTCCAAGGTGTTGAGATGGCTGAAGTTTTGCTCCGCTCAGGTCGTTCGCCGCGGCACACAAGAACTACCCAAAAACTTGCCAAAACGGCCCAAAAACCGGCCATTTTTTGCAGAGCGAGCGAGCGGCGAGCGACGGACAACGAGCGAAGCAAGAGGCAGCACCGTCCCTACTATACGAATGCACCATCCAGACCTGTGCCATCTGGGGTTTCCAGGGTACTCAGATGGCTGACGTTTTGCTCCGCTCATGTCGTTCGCCACGGCATGCAAGAACTGCCCAAAAACTGGCCAAAACAACCCAAAAACGGGCCAAAACTAGCCATTTTTGGCTGAGCGAGCGAGCGGCGGACAGCGAGCGAAGCGAGAGGCCGCACCGTCCCTGCTATACGAATGTCCCATCCATCCCTGTGCAACCAAGAGGGTTCCAGGGTGCTGAGATGGCTGACGTTTTGCTCTGCACACGTCGTTCGCCACGGCACGCAAGAACTGGCCAAAACGGCCCAAAAATTGGCCATTTTTGGCTGAGCGAGCGAGCGGCGAGGAGCGGACAGTGAGTGAAGCACGAGGCAGCACCGTCCCTGCTAAACGAATGCCCCATCCAGCCCTGTGCCACCTGGGGGGGTCCAGGTTGCTAAGATGGCTGACGTTTTGCTCCACTCATGTTGTTCGCCGCGACACACAAGAACGACCCAAAAACTGGCCAAAACTGGCCATTTTTGGCTGAGCGAGAGAGTGGCGAGCGGCGGACAGCGAGCGAAGCTAGAGGCAGGACCGTCCATGCTATACGAATGCACTATCTAGCCCTGTGCAACCCGGGGGGGTCCAGGGTGCTGAGATGGCTAATGTTTTGCTCCGCTCTCGTCGTTCACCGCGGCACACAAGAACTGCCCAAAAACTAGCCAAAACAGCCCAAAAAGGGCCAAAACTTGCCATTTTTGGTTGAGCAAGCGAGTGACGAGCGGCGAACAGCGAGCGAAGCGAGAGGCCGCACCATCCCTAATATACGAATGCCCCATCTAGCCCTGTCCCACCCGGGGGGTTCCAGGGTGCTGAGATGGCTGACGTTTTGCTCCGTTCACGTCATTCGCCGTGGTATGCAAGAACTGCCCAAAAACTGGCCATTTTTGGCTGAGCGAGCGAGCGGCGAGCAGCGGACAGCGAGCGAAGAGCGAGGCAGCACGGTACCTGCTATACAAATGCCCCATCCAACCCTGTGCCACCCGGGGGGTTCCAGGGTGTTGAGATGGCTGACGTTTTGCTCCGCACACGTCGTTCACCGCGACACGCAAGAACTGCACAAATACTGGCCAAAACGGCCCAAAAACGGGCCAAAACTGGCCATTTTTGGCCGAGCGAGCGAACGGCGGGCAGCAGACAACGAGCGAAGCAAGAGGCAGCACCGTCCCTACTAGACGAATGCCCCATCCAGCCCTGTGCCTCCCGGGGGGTCCAGGTTGCTGAGATGGCTGACGTTTTATTCCTCTTACGTCGTTCATCGCGGCACGCAAGAATGGCTTAAAAACTGGCCAAAACTGGCCATTTTTGGCTGAGCGAGCGAGCAGCGGGCGGCGGGCGTCGGACAGCGAGTGAAGCGAGAGGCAACACCGTCCCTGCTATACGAATGCCCCATCTAGCCCTGTGCCACCCGGGGGGTTCCAGGATGCTTAGATGGCTGATATTTTGCACCGCACACGTCGTTCGCCGTGGCACGCAAGAACGGCCCAAAATCGGTCCAAAACATCCCAAAAACAGGCCAAAACTGGCCATTTTTGGCTAAGCGAGCGGCGGACAGCGAGCGAAGCGATATGCAACACCGTCCCTTCTATACGAATGCCCCATCCAGTCTTGTGCCACCCGGGGGGTTCTGTGGTGCTTTGAGATGGTGGCGTGTTGCTATGATTGTTAGGATCGAGCAGCAAGGGGGGGGGGGGTGAATTAGTGCAGCAGATTAAAACTTCGGTTTTTTAAAAAATCTTTCGTATGATAAGAGCGGAACTTGACAAGCTTAATCTTGAAAGCGTATTCTTAAATATGCGCAGCAAAAGTAATAAGGAACAAAAGTAATAAGGTTAATATGCGCAGCAAGCTTAATCTCGATGAAATGCAAACCAAGGATCACGCCGATTTTAGATTGGTTCGGTCAAATGACCTACTCCACTTGCGAGGCCCCTCTTCGATGAGGCTCCCACCTTCCACTAGCAAGTCTCTTGAAATGGAATGGTAAATACCCCTCTTACAACTCTTTACAAGCGGTTCAGTCTCTTACAGATTTTTGAGAGGAGATGAGGTGAACACTAGCAAATTGAAAAGAAGACAAGCTAACACTTTTCTAAGACCTTTCTCTCAAACTCTTGCTGCTCAAAAAGTTGTGTTATCAGTTGAGATTTGAGGGGTATTTATAGGCCTCAAGAGGATTCAAATTTGGGCTCCAAAATTTAAATTCTCTTTGGGTTCCCGATGCTGGCGGTGCCACCGCCCAGCCAAGCGGTGCCACCGCCTGGCTCTCCGGTTCACTTGGTTTGGCTTACTTTTAGCCCAAACCAAATCTGACTTTGGCCCCAGTTGGCCCCTAACCAGGATATAGGATTATCTTCTTAATCCTAATCCTAATTACAAGTGAACTACATAACAAAACACATCCTAAGCAATTTATTAACCGCGAACGTCAAGTCTTGTTCCGGCGAGCTTTCCGACGAACTTTCCTTCGACGGGGTCCAAGCACGCTCCCGAACTTGTGATGACTTTAATGAGTAGCTGAGACTTCTTGGTGATCTCTGCGAACCTCCGACGATCTCTTCGGCGAACTTCCAACAGGTTCCCGATTTCTTCTCGGTTGGTTCCGGCAGCATCTCCGACGATTCTTCGGACTCTTAAACGTTCATCGAACTCGACTCCGGTATACTTGCTTTGTGTTTTCTGTTTATCGTAGTTAATCCTGCACACTTAACTCAATAATATGGATTAGATCAAATAACCCATCAATTGATTTTATCATCAAAATCCGAGATTCAACAATCTCCCCCTTTTTTATGATGACAATCAATTGATGACGGAGTTAAACATAACTCCCCCTATCTATATGCCATATTATGAGAAGATAAAAAACACTTGACTTCCATCCCATTGGATTCAAGCATAACCCGATAAGTTCTAACTGTAGAGCTTATCGTGATCCTCATTAAACAATAGTGAGTACAAAACTTCTATGAAAATCATAAGTTAAATGAAAAGGGACGAATTTTACTACGACAAAAGATAAAGATTTTCAATATAAATTTTATGATTTAGATGTAAGGCATGCTTTCAATATGATCAATCAATCTTGTGATATTTTCAAGGATTTTGCAAGGCATATAAGTCATTCATATCAATCACTTTTCTCAAAGATTTTGCAATTCATATTTTGTCATGCTAGCTATTAAGAATGATATATGTCATCACTTTTCTGCCCCTTTGTCATCAACAAAAAGGGAAATGAGACTTGAAGCACATATTTTGTCATACAACGATTTTATCATTGAAAATTAAGTATGTAAAAATATTTACGCAGAGTTCATTTTAGAGGAAAATTCAGCATGCATTCATATTATCTAATCTCTTCTTTCTATAAATAATAGAAATTGTAGATGTACAAGAGAGAGATTGGGATAAAAAAAAATTCTAGTAATTTTACAAAGTCAAGATCATAATTCGAATACAAACTCATTCAAATCGTTAAATTCATTAAAATCTCAACATTACTTTTCAATCATCATATAAGGCATTTAAAGAATTTTGAAACATAGGAGAATGATTAATTTAAGCATACAATGTTTCAAGTCATTAATGCCAATACTTTCATATTTGTAAGTATCAATTCATGAATGCCAAAAGATATTATTTGTGATTCCAATTTTGCAAGATCAAGATTATGATTTAGATAAAACTTATTTAAATCAAATCGGTAACTTGAAATTCATAATCAAGTCATCAAAATCGATTTCGAGATTTCACAACATGTCATATGGAATTTGAAGGAGAATGATTAGATTCATCGAGAGATGGAAAGAAGATGAAAGACTATACGGAAAATCCAATCAAACAAGTTTATTGTTTAGGGACAATTTAACATACCTAATTCCTTTCTAATGAATTCAAATTGGTATTCATTCAAGGCTTTTGTGAATATATCTGCTAATTGATGCTTTGTGTCAATGAATTCTAGAACAACATTATTGTTAAGGACATGATCGCATATGAAATGATGCCTAACGTCGATGTGCTTAGTTCTAGAATGCTGAATTGGATATTTAGTAAGACATATAGCACTTGTATTACCACATTTTATGTGAATATTTTTAAAGTGAATTCCATAGTCTTCTAATGTATTTTTCATCCAAACAACTTGTGCACAGCATGCACTTGCAGCAATGTATTCGGCTTCCGCCGTAGATAGTGCAACTGAATTTTGTTTCTTGGAAGTCCAAGAAACAAGTGCATGTCCTAAAAATTGGTATGTTCCAGATGTACTTTTTCTATCAATTCTGCATCCGCCAAAATCAGCATCCGCATAGGCTATTAAATCAAAATTTTCAGATTTTGGATACCATAATCCTAAATTTGGAGTTCCTTTAAGATACCTAAATATTCTTTTAACACTTTTAAGATGAGATAATTTAGGATTTGATTGAAACCTAGCACAAAGTCCTACTCTAAACATAATATCCGGTCTAGTCGCAGTAAGGTAGAGTAGACTACCTATCATTCCCCTATATGTTTTTTGATCGAAATTTTCACTATTTTCATCCATATCTAACTTAGTCGCAGTACTCATAGAGGTGTTTATTGCTTTTGAATTATCCATGTTAAATCATTTTAACAATTCTAATGTGTATTTAGATTGGTTAATAAATATACCATCCTTAAGTTGTTTGATTTGTAATCCTAAAAAGAAAGTTAATTCCCCCATTAAACTCATTTCAAATTCATGGCTCATAGATTTGGCAAATGATTCACATAATGACTCATCCGAAGAGCCAAAAATAATATCGTCAACATAAATTTGCACAATAAGAAAATTATTTTCAAAATGTTTAATAAACAATGTAGTATCAACCTTGCCTTTGGTAAAATTATTTAAAATAAGAAAGAAAATAAGCCTTTCATACCAAGCTCTAGGAGCTTGTTTCAAGCCATAGAGAGCCTTAGTCAATTTGAATACATGATTAGGAAGAAGAGAATTTTCAAATCCGGGAGGTTGTTCGACATATACTTCTTCGGAAATAAAACCATTCAAGAAGGCACTTTTGACATCCATTTGAAATAGTTTAAAATTATAACTACTAGCATAGGCAATGAGCATCCTTATGGCTTCTAATCGAGCCACGGGGAGCAAAGGTTTCTTAAGAATCGATACCTTCTTCTTCTTGGTTGAAACCTTTGGCCACTAATCTAGCCTTGTTTCTAACCACGATACCATTTTCGTCTTGCTTGTTTCTAAAGACCCACTTAGTACCAATGACTAAATGGTCACTAGGTCTAGGAACAAGCTCTCACACCTTGTTTCTCTCAAATTGATTCAGTTCCTCTTGCATTGCAATAATCCAAAAAATCATCTTTTATGGCCCGTCAATGCACTTAGGTTCGATTTGAGAGAGGAAGGCGGCATTAGCACAAAAATTCTTGAAAGAGGAACGAGTTTGAACCCCTTTAGATGTATCCCCTATAATTAGCTCCTTTGGATGAGCATCTATATACTTCCATTCCTTAGGTAAGGAAATTTCGGAAGAAGGTGCATCCAAGTTGCTATTTTGAGGAGAGGGTTCATTTAAATTCAAATTATCAAAACCAAGATCATCATCAAAATTATTTTTCTTAAAATTTGAGACTTCATTAAAAACTACATGAATAGACTCTTCAATTACTAAGGTTCTTTTATTAAAAATCCGAAAGGCTTTCAAACGGAAGAGTAACCAAAAAAAGATGCCTTCATCGGTTTTTTGCATCAAATTTTCCTAAGGCATCCCTTTCATTTAAAATAAAGCATTTACAACCGAAAACTTTAAAATAGGAAATATTTGATTTTTTGTTATTCCATAATTCATAGGGAGTTTTTGATAAGGAAGGTCTTATTAGGACTCTATTCATGATGTAGCAAGCCGTATTTACGGCTTTGGCCCAAAAATACTTAGGTAAACTATGTTCATTTAACATAGTTCTTGCCATTTCTTGTAGGTTTCTATTTTTTCTTTCAACTACTCCATTTTGTTGGGGATTTCTCGGAGTGGAGAAGTTATGGTTGTATCCATTAACTTCACAAAAATTTTGAAAGTCATGGTTTTGAAATAAGCCACCATGATCACTCAATTGATGAAATCATGAACCCTTTTTCGTTTTGAGTGAGTTTACAAAATTTAGAGAAACACTTGAAACAATCACTTTTGTGAGCTAAGAAATAGGTCCAAGTGTATCTAGAGTAGTCATCCACAATCACAAAAGCATATTTGCTTCCACCTAGACTAGTTGTATCAATTGGTCCAAATAAGTCCAAATGGATCAATTGTAACGGTCTAGTGGTGCTAATTTGATTTTTTGGTTTGAAGCTTGTTTTTATTTGTTTCCCTAGTTGACATGCATCGCATACCTTATCTTTAATAAACTTCATATTCGGAATCCCTCGTACTAATTCTTGAGATGAGATTTTAGATATTGTTTTCATGCTTAATCTCCTATGCCAAAGCCAAGCATCATCATTTATAGCGGAGAAACACATTTCATTACTTAGTTCATCAAGATTGATGGTATAGATATTATTTTGTTTTAAAGCAATCATAGTCATGTTATGATTTGGTTTTTCAATAATGCACATATTTGATTCAAATCTAACGATATAACCTTTATCGCATAATTGACTAATGCTCAATAGATTATGTTTTAATCCATCAACTAGTAACACATCATCAATGGAAAAACTTGATTTGTTACCTATGGTTCCCTTGCCAATGATTTTGCCTTTGTTGTTGTCTCTGAAGGTGACATAGCCTTCGTCCATGCTAGTGAGCTTTGTGAATTGGGATGGATCTCCGGTCATATGCCTTGAGCATCCACTATCAAGATACCATCTCTTGCTCCTAGCATGTGATGGTGTATGTTTCTACAAGAAGAAATTATTTTTAGGTACCCATTTACTTTTGGGTGCCTCAAAAACTAATCTAACTTGTTTATCATGTTGCATAGACTTGATCATGGTTCCTTTAGGAACCCAAATCAATTTGTTCGGACTAATTTTCTTGAATGGACATTGGTAAGTTATATGTCCATATTTACAACAAAAGTTGCAATTGCTTTGATGTTGAACATGTAAGATAGGACCTTTAACGAAGGTGGTTGGATTTTGGTGAGTACTTCTCACAAATCCGATTCCACTCCTTTTAGGAACGTGACCCTTATTTGTAAGGATCATGTTTAAGGACTTGCTACCGACCTCAAATTTCTTCAAGGTGTCCTTAAGCACTAAGTTCTCATTTTGTAGAGTTTCTAAATCATGGCATTTAGCACATGGAGCTAGACAATCATGATATTCAGTTTTCAATTTATCAAAAGCACAAGTAAGACTATCATGCTCCTTTCTTAGCAATTTGTATTTTTTACTAATTGTCTTACATTCTTCAAATAACTTATGGAAGGCATTTAATAAATCATGATAAGGTAAATCTGCATTAATTAAATCCGTTACCTCTTCTTCGATGGCCATTAGGGCGTAGTGAGCAACTTGCTCGGTGTTGGACTCCTCTTCTTCGGATGTGCTTGAGTCATCCCATGTTGCCTTGAGCGCCTTCTTCTTTGGTGTTCTCTTTTTAGCTTGAGGGCAATCGTTCTTGTAGTGTCCCGGTTTTTTGCATTCATAGCAAATCACTTAGTCCTTCTTTTGTTCAAATTTATTTTTTGTATTATTTTTAAATTTATTCTTCCTTAAATATTTTTTGAATTTTTGAGTCAAAAGTGCAATGTCATTGTCACTGTCCTCATCACTTGATGTTCCTTTCAAGTGGTCTTCTTGTGATTTGAGTGCCATATCCTTCCTGTTCTTTGGAAGGGGGTTCTCAAGCTCGTCATGAGCTTGACATGTCATTTCGTAGGTCATTTGAGACCCAATGAGTTCTTCAAGAGGGAATGTTTTAAGGTCTTTGGCCTCTTGAATGGCCATAACTTTTGGATCCCAACTTTTAGGGAGGGATCTTAAGATTTTAGTTACTAGTTCAAAGTTAGTAAAATCTTTACCAAGAGCATTGAGTCCATTGATGACATCCGTAAACCGGGTGTACATGTCTCCGATGGACTCACTTGGTTTCATTCGGAAAAGTTCGTAAGAGTGCACAAGAATGTTGATTTTGGACTCTTTCACTCGGCTAGTGCCTTCATGAGTGACCTCAAGAGTTCTCCAAATATCAAAAGCCGAATCACAAATTGAAAAACGATTAAATTCGTTTTTGTCTAGTGCACAAAACAAGGCATT
Organism: Musa schizocarpa; assembly: GCA_900464855.2. Lineage (NCBI taxonomy): Eukaryota > Viridiplantae > Streptophyta > Magnoliopsida > Zingiberales > Musaceae > Musa > Musa schizocarpa. Next base: position 56,970 of record UBIG03000006.1, read on the forward strand.
CATAGCCTTTGCATTTAAAGCAAAATCCTTCTTCTCTGATTCATTCCATTTGCTCATCGGAAGAGAAGATTTTTTAAATCCGTTTTCAACAATAGTCCAAAGCTCAAAATCCATAGAAATGAGGAAGATCCTCATCCGAGTCTTCCAATACGTGTAATCCGACCCATTAAACATAGGTGGACGTGTGATAGAATGGCCCTCTTGCATGCCGGAGTAAGCCATCTCTCTTGGGTATTAAACCAAATATGAGAGATAACCTTGCTCTGATACCAATTGTTAGGATCGGAGCAGCACTAAGAGGGGGGGGTGAATTAGTGCAGCGGATTAAAACCTCGGTTTTTTAAAAAATCTTTCGTATGATAAGAGCGGAACTTGGCAAGCTTAATCTTGAAAGCGTATTCTTAAATATGCGCAGCAAAAGTAATAAGGAACTAAAGCATATAAGAAGGTTTGCAATAATGTAAATAGCAATAATGAAATGCAAACCAAGGATCACGCCGATTTTAGAGTGGTTCGGTCAAATGACCTACTCCACTTGCGAGGCCCCTCTTCGATGAGGCTCCCACCTTCCACTAGCAAGTCTCTTGAAATGGAAGGGTAAATACCCCTCTTACAACTCTTTACAAGCGGTTCACTCTCTTACAGATTTTCGAGAAGAGATGAGGTGAACACTAGCAAATTGAAAAGAAGACAAGCTAACACTTTTCTAAGACCTTTCTCTCAAACTCTTGCTGCTCAAAAAGTTGTGTTCTCAATTTGAGATTTGAGGGGTATTTATAGGCCTCAAGAGGATTCAAATTTGGGCTCCAAAATTTGGGCTCCAAAATTTAAATTCTCTTTGGGTTCCGATCTTTGGCGGTGCCACCGCCCACCCACCAAGCGGTTGCCCAGCCGCACCCAAGCAAAGGGTAACACCGCTCTCCGGTTCACTTGGTTTGGCCTACTTTTAGCCCAAACCAAATCTGACTTTTTATTTGATTGGCCCCTAACCAGGATATAGGATTATCTTCTTAATCCTAATCCTAATTACAAGTGAACTACATAACAAAACACATCCTAAGCAATTTATTAACCGTGAACGTCAAGTCTTGTTCCGGCGAGCTTTCCGACGAACTTCCTTCGACGGGGTCCAAGCACGCTCCCGAACTTGTGATGACTTTAATGAGTAGCTGAGACTTCTCGGTGATCTCTGCGAATCTCCGACGATCTCTTCGGCGAACTTCCAACAGGATCCCGATTTCTTCTCGATTGGTTCCGGCAGCATCTCCGACGATTCTTTGGACTCTTAAACGTTCATCGAACTCGACTCCGGTATACTTGCTTTGTGTTTTCTGTTTATCGTAGTTAATCCTGCACACTTAACTCAATAATATGGATTAGATCAAATAACCCATCAATTGATTTTATCATCAAAATCCGAGATTCAACACTGATCACGTCGTTCGGCGCGTCACGCAAGAACGGCCCAAAATCTTGCCAAAACAACCCAAAAACGGGCCAAAACTGGCCATTTTTGGCTGAGCGAGCGAGCAGCGAGCGGCGGACAGTGAGAGAAGCAATAGGCAGCAACGTCCCTGCTATACGAATGCCCCATCCAGCCTTGTGCCACCCGAGGGGTTCCAGGGTGCTGAGATGGCTGATGTTTTGCTCTGCTCACGTCGTTCACCATGGCACGCAAGAACTGCTCAAAAACTGGCTAAAACGGCCCAAAAACGGGCCAAAATTGGCCATTTTTGGCTGAGCGGCGAGCGGCGAGAAGCGGACAGCAAGCGAAGGGAGAGGCAGCACCGTCCCTGCTATACGAATGCCCCATCCAACCCTGTGCACCCCAGGGGGTTCTAGGATGCTGAGATGGATGATGTTTTGCTCCGCACAGGTCGTTCGCCGCGGCACATAAGAACTGCCCAAAAACAGGCCAAAACAGCCCAAAAAGGGGCCAAAACTGGCCACTTTTGGCTGAGCGAGCGAGCGAGCGGCGGACAGCGAGCGAAGCGAGAGGCAGCACCATCCCTGCTATACGAATGCACCATCCAGCCCTGTGCCACCCGGGGTGTCCAGGGTGCTGAGATGGCTGACGTTTTGCTCCACTCACGTCGTTCGCCGTGGCACACAAGAATGACCCAAAAACTGGCCAAAACTGGCCATTTTTGGCTGAGCGAGCGAGCGACGAGCGGCGGACAGCGAGCGAAGCAAGAGGCAGGACCGTCCATGCTATACGAATGCACCATCCAGCCCTGTGCCACCCGGGGGGGTCCAGGGTGCTGAGATGGCTAATGTTTTGCTCTGTTCTCGTCGTTCGCCGCGACACACAAGAACTGCCCAAAAACTGGCCAAAACAGCCCAAAAACAAGCCAAAACTGGCCATTTTTGGTTGAGCAAGCGAGCGGCGAGCGGCAAACAGCGAGCGAAGCGAGAGGCCGCACCATCCCTAATATACGAATGCCCCATCCAGCCCTATCCCACTCGGGGGGCTCCAGGGGGCAAAGATGGCTGACGTTTTGCTCCGTTCACGTCGTTCGCCGCGGTATGCAAGAACTGCCCAAAAACTGGCCATTTTTGGCTGAGCGAGCGAGCGACGAGCAGCGGACATCGAGCGAATCGCGAGGCAGCATCGTCCTTGCTATACGAATGCCCCATCCAGCCCTGTGCCACCCGGGGGGTTCCAGGGTGTTGAGATGGCTGACGTTTTGCTCCGCACACGTCGTTCACCGCGGCACGCAAGAACTGCACAAAAACTGGCCAAAACGGCCCAAACACAGGCCAAAACTAGCCATTTTGGCTGAGCGAGCGAGCGGCTGGCGGCGGACATCGAGCGAAGCGAGAGGCAGCACCGTCCCTACTATATTAATGCCCCATCCAGCCCTGTGCCACCCGGGGGGTTCCAGGGTGCTGAGATGGCTGACGTTTTGCTCCGCTCACGTCGTTCAACGTGATACACAAGAACGGCCCAAAAACTAGCCAAAACTGGCCATTTTTTGCTGAGCGAGCGAGTGTGGGACAGCGAGCGAAGCGAGAGGCAGCACCGTCCCTGCTATGCGAATGTTCCATGCAACCCTATGCCACCCGGGGGGTTCCAAGGTGCTGCGATGGCTAACGTTTTGCTCCGCTCACGTCGTTCGCCACGGCACACAAGAACTGCCCAAAAACAAGCCAAAATAGCCCAAAAACGGGCGAAAACTGGCCTTTTTGGCTGAGCTAGTGAGCGGCGAGCGGCGGACAGCGAGCGTAGCGAGAGGTAGCAACATTCCTGCAATACGAATACCACATCCAGCCCTATGCCACCTGGGGGGTTCCATGGTGCTGAGATGGCTGACGTTTTGCTCCGCTCACGTCGTTCATCGCGGCACGCAAGAACTGCCCAAACACTGACTTAAATGGCCCAAAAACGGGCCAAAACTGGCCATTTTTGTCTAAGCGAGCGAGCGGCGAGCGGCGGACAGCGAGCGAACCGAGAGGCAGCATCGTCCCTGCTATACGAATGCCCCATCCAGCCCTGTGCCACCCGGGGGGTTCCAGGGTGCTGAGATGGCTGGCGTTTTGCTCCGCTAACGTCGTTCGCCACGGCACACAAGAACGGACCAAAAACAAGCCAAAATAGCCCAAAAACGGGCCAAAACTAGCCATTTTTGGCTGAGCGAGCGAGCGACGAGCGGAGGACAGCTAGCGAAGCAAGAGGCAGCACCGTCCCTGCTATACGAATGCATAATCCAGCCCTGTGCCACCCGGGGGGTTCCAAGGTGTTGAGATGGCTGATGTTTTGCTCCACTCACGTCGTTCGCCGCGGCACGCAAGAACTACCCAAAAACTGACCAAAACGGCCCAAAAACGGGCCAAAACTGGCCATTTTTGGTTGAGCGAGCGAGCGGCGAGCGACGGACAGCAAGCGGCGAGTTGCAGACAGCGAGCGAAGCGTGAGGCAGCATCGTCCCTGCTATACGAATGCCCCATCCAGCCCTGTGCCACCCGGGGGGATCCGGGGTGCTGAGATGGCTGACGTTTTGCTCCGCTAACGTCGTTCGCAACGACACACAAGAACGGCCCAAAAACAGGCCAAAACTGGCCATTTTTGGCTGAGCGAGCGAGTGGCGAGCGGCGAGCGGCGAACAGCGAGAGAAGCGATAGGCGGCACCGTCCTTGCTATATGAAAGCCCCATCCAGCCCAGTGCCACCCGGCGGGTTCCAGGGTGCAGAGATGGCTGACATTTTGCTCCACTAATGTCGTTCGCCGCGGCACGCAAGAACTGCCCAAAAACTAGCCAAAACAGCCCATAAACAGGCCATAACTGGCCATTTTTGGCTGAGTGAGCGTGTGGCGGACAGCGAGCGAAGCGAGAGGCAGCACCGTCCCTGCTATACGAATGCCCCATCCAACCTTGTGCCACCCAGGGGGTTCCAGGGTGCTGAGATGGCTGACATTTTGCTCCGCTCACGTCGTTCGTCGCGGCACACAGGAACGGCCCAAAAACTGGCCAAAAAAGCCCAAAAACGGGCCAAAACAGCCAAAATCGGTCAAAAACTGGCCATTTTTAGCTGAGCGAGCGAGCGGGGAGAGGCGGACAGCGAGCATACCTAGAGGCAGCACCGTCCCTGCTATACGAATGCCCCATCCAGCCTTGTACCACCCGGGGGCTTCCAGGGTGCTGCGATGGCTGAAGTTTTGCTCCGCTCACGTCGTTCGTCGCGGCACACAATAACTGCCCAAAAACTGGCCATTTTTGGCAGAGCGAGCGAGCGGCGAGCGTTGGACAGCGAGCGAAGCGAGAGGCAGCACCGTCCCTACTATACGAATGCCTCATCCAGCCCTGTGCCACCCGAGGGGTTCTAGGGTACTAAGATGGCTGACGTTTTGCTCCGCTCACGTCGTTCGCCGCGGCATGCAAGAACTGCCCAAAAACTAGCCAAAACAGCCCAAAAACGGGCCAAAACTTGCCATTTTTGGCTGAGCGAGCGAGTGGCGAGCGGCGGACAGCGAGCGAAGCGAGAGGCAGCACCGTCCCTACTATACGAATGCCCCATCCAGCCCTATGCCACCCGGGGGGTTCCAGGGTGCTAAGATGGCTGACGTTTTCCTCCGCTCTCGTCGTTTACTGCAGCATACAAGAACGACCCAAAAACTTACAAAAACTGCCCAAAAACGGGCCAAAACAGGCCATTTTTGGCTGTGCGAGCGAGCAAAGTGAGAGGCAACACTGTCCCTGCTATATGAATGCCCCATCTAGCCTTGTGCGACCCGGGGGGTTCCAGGGTGTTGAGATTGCTGACGTTTTGATCCGTTCACGTCGTTCCCCGCGGCACACAAGAACGACCCAAAAACTGGCAAAAACAGCCCAAAAACGGGCCAAAAATGGCCATTTTTGGCTGAGCGAGCTAGCGACGAGCGGCGGACAATGAGCGAAGCGAGAGGCAGCACCGTCCTTGCTATACGAATGCCCCATCCAGCCCTGTGCCAACCGGGGGTTTCCAGGGTGCTGAGATGGCTGACAATTTGCATCGCTCATGTCGTTCGCCGCGGCACACTGGAACGGCCGTAAAACTGGCCAAAATAGCCCAAAAATGGGCCAAAACGAATGCTAAGCGAGTGGCAGCACAATCCTTGCTAAACGAATGCCCAATCCAGCCTTGTGCCACCCGGGGGTTCCAGGGTGCTGAAATGACTGACGTTTTGCTCCGCTCATGTCGTTCGCCGTGGCACACAATAACGGCCCAAAAACTGGCCAAAATAGCCAAAAAACGGGTCAAAACTTGCCATTTTTGGCTAAGCGAGCGAGTGGCGAGCGGCGGACAGTGAGCGAAGCGAGAGGCAGCACCGTCCCTACTATACGAATGCCCCATCCAGCCCTGTGCCACCCAGGGGGTTCTAGGGTGCTGAGATGGCTGATGTTTTGCTCCGCTCATGTTGTTTACCGCGGCACACAAGAATGGCCCAAAAACTTACAAAAACAGCCCAAAAACTGGCCAAAACAGGCCATTTTTGGCTGAGCGAGCGAGCGGCGGACAACAAGCGAAGTGAGAGACAACACCGTCCCTGCCATATGAATGCCCCATCCAGCCTTGTGCGACCCGGGGGGTTCTAGGGTGTTGAGATTGCTGACGTTTTGATCCGCTCACGTCGTTTGCCGCGGCACACAAGAACGACCCAAAAACTGGCACAAACAGCCCAAAAACGAGCCAAAAATGGCCATTTTTGGCTGAGCGAGTGAGCAGCGAGCGGCGGACAGCGAGCAAAGCGAGAGGCAGCACCGTCCTTGCGATACGAATGCCCCATCCAACCCTGTGCCCCCCGGGGGGTTCCAGGGTGCTAAGATGGCTGACATTTTGCTCCGCTCACGTCGTTCGCCGCGGCACACAAGAACTGCCCAAAAACTGGCCAAAACGGCCCAAAAACTGGCTATTTATGGCAGAGCAAGCGAGCGACGAGCAGAGGACAGCGAGCGAAGCGAGAGAAAGCACCGTCCCTGCTATACGAATGCCCCATCCGGCCCTATGCCACCCTGGGTTCCATGGTGCTGAGATGGCTGACGTTTTGCTCCGCTCACGTCGTTCGCCGCGGCACACAAGAACAGCCCAAAAACTAGCCAAAACAGACCAAAAAGGGCCAACACTGGCCATTTTTTACTGAGCGAGCGAGCGGCGAGCGACGGACAGCGAGAGAAACGAGAGGCAGCATCGTCCCTGCTATACGAATGCCCTATCCAGCCCTGTGCCACCTGGGGGGTTCCAAGGTGCTGAGATGGCTGACGTTTGGCACCGCTCAAATAGTTCGCCGAGGCACACAAGAACGGCCGAAAAACTGGCCCAAATAGCCCAAAAATGGGCCAAAACTAGCCATTTTTGGCTGAGCGAGAGAGCGGCGAGCGGCGGACAGCGAGCGAAGCAAGAGGCAGCACCGTCCCTGCTATACGAATGCCCCATCCAGCCTTGTGCCACCCGGGGGGTTCCAGGGTGCTGAGATGGGTGACGTTTTGCTCCGCTCACATCGTTCACTGCGGCAGCAAGAACTGCCCAAAAACTGGCCAAAACAGCCCAAAAACGGGCCAAAACATGCCATTTTTGGCTGAGCGAGCGAGCGGCGGCAAGCGGCGGACTGCGGGCGAAGCGAGCGGGAGCACCGTCCCTGCTATATGAATGCCCCATCCAGACCTGTGCAACACCGGGGGTTCTAGGGTGCTGAAATGGCTAACATTTTGCTCTACTCATGTCATTCGCCGCGGCACACAAGAACGGCCCAAAAACTGGCCAAAACAGCCCAAAAACGGGCGAAAACTGGCCATTTTTGGCTGAACGAGCGAGCGGCGAGCGGCGGACAGCGAGCGAAGCGAGATGCAGCACCGTCCCTGCTATACGAATGCCCCATCTAGCCCTGTGCCAACCGGGGGGTTCCAAGGTGCTGAGATGGCTGACATTATGCACCGCTCACGTCGTTCGCCGCTGCACACAGGAACGGCCGAAAAACTGGCCAAAACGGCCCAAAAACGGGCCAAAACTGGCCATTTTTGGCTGAGCGAGCGAGCGGCGAGCGGCGGACAGTGAGCGAAGCGAGAGGCAGCACCGTCCCTGCTATACGAATGCCCCATCCAGCCCTGTGCCAACTGGGGTGTTCCCTGGTGCTTAGATGGCTGACATTTTGCACCGCTAACATCGTTTGCCGCGGCACACAGGAACGACCGAAAAACAAGCCAAAACAACCCAAGAACAGGCCAAAACTTGCCATTTTTGGCTAAGCGACGAGCAGCGAGCGGCGAACAGCAAGCGAAGTGAGAGGCAGCACCGTCCCTACTATACGAATGCCCCATCCAGCCGTGTGCCACCCGGGGGGTTCCAATGTGCTGAGATGGCTGAAGTTTTGCTCTGCTCACGTCATTCGCCGCGGCACACAAGAATTGCGCAAAAACTGGCCAAAATGGCCCAAAAATAAGCCATTTTTGGCAGAGCGAGCGAACGGCGAGTGGCGGACAGCGAACGAAGCGAGAGGCAGCACCGTCCCTACTATACAAATGCCCCATCCAGCCCTGTGCCACCCAAGGGGTTCCAAGGTGTCGAGATGGCTGATGTTTTGCTCTGCTCACATTGTTTACCGAGGCAAACAAGAATGGCCCAAAAACTTGCAAAAACAGCCCAAAAACTAGCCAAAACATGCCATTTTTGGCTGAGTGAGCGAGCGGCGAGCGGCGGACAACAAGCGAAGTGAGAGACAACACCGTCCCTGCTATATGAATGCCCCATCCAGCCTTGTGTGACCCGGGGGGTTCTAGGGTGTTGAGATTGCTGACGTTTTGATCCGCTCACGTCGTTTGCCGCGGCACACAAGAACGACCCAAAAATGGCACAAACAGCCCAAAAACGGGCCAAAAATGGCCATTTTTGGCTAAGCGAGTGAGCGGCTAGCGGCGGACAGCGAGCGAAGTGAGAGGCAGCACCGTCCTTGCGATATGAATACCCCATCCAGCCCTGTGCCCCCCGGGGGGTTCCAGGGTGTTGAGATGGTTGACGTTTGGCTCCGCTCACGTCGTTCGCCGCGGCACACAAGAACTGCCCAAAAACTGGCCAAAACGGCCCAAAAACTGGCCATTTTTGGCAGAGTGAGCGAGCGGCGAGTAGCGGACAGCGAGCGAAGCGAGAGACAGCACCGTCCCTGCTATACGAATGCCTCATCTAGTCCTGTGCCACCCGGGGGGTTCCAGGGTGTGAGATGGCTGACGTTTTGCTCCGCTCACGTCGTTCGCCGCGGCACACAAGAACAGCCCAAAAACTAGCCAAAACAAACCAAAAAGGGCCAACACTGGCCATTTTTTACTGAGCAAGCGAGCCGCGGACAGCGAGTGAAGCGAGAGGCAGCACCGTCCCTGCTATACGAATGCCCTATCCAGCCCTGTGCCACCCGGGGGGTTCCAACGTGCTGAGATGGCTGACGTTTTGCACCGCTCAAGTAGTTCGCCGAGGCACACAAGAACGGCCCTGCTATACGAATGCCCTATCCAGCACTGGCCATTTTTGGCTGAGAGAGAGAGCGTCGAGCGGCGGAAAGCGAGCGAAGCGAGAGGCAGCACTGACCCTGCTATATGAATGCCCCATCCAGCCTTGCGCCACCCGGGGGGTTCCAGGGTGCTGAGATGGGTGACCTTTTGCTTCGCTCACATCGTTCACCGCGGCAGCAAGAACTGACCAAAAACCGGCCAAAACAGCCCAAAAACGGGCCAAAACTTGCCATTTTTGGCTGAGCGAGCGAGCGGCGAGCGGCGGACAGTGAGCGAATCGAGAGGCAGCACCGTCCCTGCTATACAAATGCCCCATCCAGCCCTGTGCAACCCGGGGGGTTCCAGGGTTTTGAGATGGCTGACGTTTTGCTCTGCTCACGTCGTTCGCCGCGGCACACAAGAACGACCCAAAAACTGGCGAAAACAGCCCAAAAACGGGCGAAAAATAGCCATTTTTGGCTGAACGAGCGAGCGGTGGACAGCGAGCGAAGCAAGATGTAGCACCGTCCCTGCTATATGAATGCCCCATCTAGCCCTGTGCCAACCGGGAGGTTCCAGGGTGCTGAGATGGCTGACATTTTGCACCGCTCACGTCGATCGCCGCAGCACACAGGAACGGCCGAAAAACTGGCCAAAACAACCCAAAAACGGGCCAAAACTGGCCATTTTTGGCTGAGCGAGCGAGCGACGGACAGTGAGCGAAGCGAGAGGCAGCACCGTCCCTGCTATACGAATGCCCTATCCAGCCCTGTGCCAACCGGGGTGTTCAATGTTGCAGAGATGGCTGACATTTTGCACCGCTCACATCGTTCGCCGTGGCACACAGGAACGGCCGAAAAACAGGCCAAAACAGCCCAAAAACGGGCCAAAACTTGCCATTTTTGGCTGAGCGACGAGCGACGAGCGGCGAACAGCGAGCGAAGTGAGAGGCAGCACCGTCCCTACTATACGAATGCCCTATCTAGCCCTGTGCCACCCGGGGAGTTCCAGGGTGCTGAGATGGCTAAAGTTTTCCTCCGCTCACGTCGTTCGCCGCGGCACACAAGAACTGCCCAAAAACTGACCAAAACGACCCAAAAACTAGCCATTTTTGGCAGTGCGAGCGAACAGCGAGTGACGGACAGCGAGCGAAGCGAGAGGCAGCACCGTCCCTACTATACGAATGCTCCATCCAGCCCTGTGCCACCCGGGGAGTTCCAGGGTAATAAGATGGCTGACGTTTTGCTCTGCTCACGTCGTTCGCCAGGGGATGCAAGAACTGCCCAAAAACTAGCCAAAATAGCGCAAAATTGGGCCAAAACTAGCCATTTTTGAATGAGCGAGCGACCGACGAGTGGTGGACAGCGAGTGAAGAGAGAGGCAGTACTGTCCTTGCTATACGAATGCCCCATCCAGCCCTGTGCCACCCGGGGGTTTCCAGGGTGCTGAGATGGCTGAAGTTTTGCTCCGCTCATGTCGTTCACCGCGGCACACAAGAACTGCCCAAAAACTTTCCAAAACGGCCCAAAAACTGGCCATTTTTGGCAGAGCGAGCGAGCGGCGAGCGGCGAGTGGCGAGCGGCGGACAATGAGCGAAGCGAGAGGCAGCACCATCCCTACTATATGAATGCCCCATCTAGACCTGTGCCATCCGGGGGGTTCCAGGGTACTGAGATGGCTGACGTTTTGCTCCGCTGATGTGGTTCGCCACGGCATGCAAGAATTGCCCAAAAACTGGCCAAACTGGCAATTTTTGGCTGAGCGAGCGAGCGGCGGACAGCGAGCGAAGTGAGAGGCAGCACCGTCCCTGCTATACGAATGCCCCATCCAGCCTTGTGCAACTCGGGGGGTTGCAGGGTGCTGAGATGGCTGATGTTTTGCTCTGCACACGTCGTTCGTCGCGGCACGCACGAACTGCCCAAAAACTGGCCAAAACGGCCAAAAAACTGCCCATTTTTGGCTGAGCGAGCAAAGCGCGAGGCAGCACCGACCCTGCTATACAAATGCCCCATCCAGCCCTGTGCCACCCGGGGGGTTCCATGGTGCTGAGATGGCTGACGATTTGCTCCGCACACGTCGTTCGCCGCGGCACGCAAGAACTACCCAAAAACTGGCCAAAACGGCCCAAAAACGGGCCAAAACTGGCCATTTTTGGCTGACGAAGCGAGCGGCAGGCAGCAGACAGCGAGCGAAGAGAGAGGCAGCACCGTCCCTACTATACAAATGCCCCATCCAGCCCTATGCCTCCCGGGGGGTCCAGGTTGCTGAGATGGCTGACGTTTTGTTCCGTTGACGTCGTTCGTCGCGGCACGCAAGAATTGCCCAAAAACTGGCCAAAACGGCCCAAAAACGGGCCAAAACTGGCCATTTTTGGCTGAGAGAGCGAGCGGCGGGCGGCGGACAGAGAGCGAAGCGAGAGGCAGCACCGTCCCTGCTATACGAATGCCCCATCCAGCCCTGTGCCACCCAGGGTGTTCCAGGATGCTGAGATGGCTGATGTTTTGCACCGCAAACGTCGTTCGCCGCGACATGCAAGAGCAGACCAATAAATAGCCAAAACGGCCTAAAAACTGGCCATTTTTGGCTGAGCGAGCGAGCGACGAGCAGCGGACAGCGAGCGAAGCGCGAGGCAGCACCGTCCCAGCTATATGAATGCCCCATCCTGCCCTGTGCCACCCGGGGGGTTCCAGGGTGCTGAGATAGCTGATGTTTTGCCCCGCTCACGTCGTTCACCGCGGCACACAAGAACTGTCCAAAAACTAGCCAAAACTGGCCATTTTTGGCTGAGCGAGCGAGCGGCGGACAGCGAGCGAAGCGAGAGGCAGCACCTTCCATACTATACGAATGCCCCAACTTGTCCTGTGCCACCTAGGGAATTCTAGGGTGTTGAGATGCCTAACGTTTTGCTCCGCTCACGTCGTTCACCGCGGCTTGCAAGAACTGCTCAAAAACAGGCCAAAATGGCCCAAAAAGGGGCCAAAACTGGCCATTTTTGCATGAGCGAGCGAGCGGCGGATAGCAAGCGAAGCAAGAGGCAGCACCGTCCCTGCTATAGGAATGCCCCTTCTAGCCCTGTGCCACCCGGGGGGTTCCAGGGTGCTGAGATGGCTGACGTTTTGCTTCGCTCACGTCCTTCGCCCGGACACGCAAAAACTGCCAAAAAACAAGCCTAAACAACCCAAAAAGGGGCCAAAACTGGCCAATTTTGGCTGAGTGAGCGAGCGGTGAGCGGCGAATAGCGAGAGAAGTGATAGGCAGCACCGTCCCTGCTATATGAATGCCCCATCCAGCCCAGTGCCACCCGGCGGGTTCCAGGGTGCTGAGATGGCTGACATTTTGCCCCACTAATGTCTTTCGCCGCGGCGCGCAAGAACTGCCCAAAAACTGACCAAAACGGCCTTAAAATGGGCCAAAACATGCCATTTTTGGTTGAGCGAGCAAGCGGCGAGCGGCAGACAGCGAGCGTAGCGACAGGCAGCATCGTCCCTGCTATAAGAATGCCCCATCTAGCCCTATCCAATCAGGGGGGTTCCAGGGTGCTGAGATGGCTGACGTTTTGCTTCGCTAACGTCGTTCGCCATGGAACACAAGAACGGCCCAAAAACAGGCCAAAACAACCCAAAAACGAGCCAAAACTGGCCATTTTTGGCTGAGCGAGCGAGCGGCGGACAACGAGAGAAGCGATAGGCACCACCATCCTTGCAATATGAATGCCCCATATAGCATAGTGCCACCCGGGGGGTTCCAGGGTGCTAAGATGGCTGACGTTTTGCTCCACTCACGTCGTTCGCCGCGGCACGCAAGAACTGCCCAAACACTGGCCAAAACGGCCCAAAAACGGACCAAAACTGGCAATTTTTGGTTGTGCGAGCGAGCGACGAGCGGCAGACAACAAGCGAAGCGAAAGGCAGCACCGTCCCTGCTATACGAACCCATCCTGTCCTGTGCCACCCAGGGGGTTCCTGTAACATCCCTCATTTCTGAATTTTCGTATAAGTTTCTAGTTGTAATGTATGTATCTATTTTAAATTTGATAAAAAGTCAAAGTATGAATCTGAGAACATATTCGTAAGAGTTGGAGGATTTGTTAAAACAAAAATCTGAGGACCTATATGTAAACCCTGAGGACCTAATCGTAAATATGATAAATACAAGGACTAAACTGTAAAATGTACAAAAATACAAACTCCACCGCTTAAGCCTCTCTGCCTTCGTTCTTAAGGAAGCAGAGAAGGCAGCTGCGTGGATGATCTGGGAAAGAAAGAAAGAAAGAAGAAGAAGAAGAAGAAGAAGAAGAGGAAGAAAAAATTGGGGCTTTAAGTTTTCTTGCTCAATCTTCTCAATTGGGGGTCAAAATTCTCAAAGGCAAGTGTTCTAAACCCATCCTACAGAATTTTTAGTCTCTGTTTTTATGTTGAATTAAAATAAATTGAAGTATTTCTATTTAGAAACTGATATGTCTCTCTTTGGACATAGAACCATGGATTTTGAAGTCTTTTTTCGGTAAACTGACCCCTATACACTGTTTCAGCTATAAGTTTTTGTACAAAATGTGAATTTGGGCAGGAACTATTTTGTTTGAAAATTAGACTCTTATATCTTCCTGTTGACACTGATTTTGTAGATTTTGGACACCGAATACTTACCCAAACATCTGATTCAATTGAGCCTATAGACGCTGTAAAACAGGGTTCAAGATTTCTGACCTGTCGATACTAAAATGCCTATAACTCCCTGTTGAAAATTCTGAATTGTACCAAACTGATTTTATTTGAAACTAGACTCGAAAATCTTTCTTTTGACTTATAGTTTGAAAATTTTGGATTTCAATTGCCTACCCTATTGTCTGTTGAATCCGACCCTATAAATTCTGCAAACCAGTGATTGTGTTTTTGACCTTGTGTTACCAAATCAAAGGTAACTCCGCGTTGGGAACCCTGTTTCGTATGAAATTTGTTCCATCAGAATATAGATTGATATATGGTTCGACCATAGTTTTCTTATGGGTATTGGAGTATAATTGATATTCTGAAATATTTGTTTGATGTGCCACTGGAATTCTGTCCGAAATCGAGCTTTGGTCGATTTCGCATATTCTGCTCCGTTCCTTTGGATATTTGAATTCATTTAACCTTCTTATTGGATTTGAGCTAAATATGATTGCTTGGAAATTCCTGTACACTCTTGTTTTTATTTCATTCCAAATCTGAATACATTTGTGAGAGATTTGTTCCTTGTTTCGTATTGCTTCGAAAAGGCACATGCACGTTCGTTGTTCCGCGTGTGCTTCCGATATATGCTACTTATTGTTAAAACTGCCCTCTTGTACTCTGGTGTATGGGATTGTCTGGACCTTTGCCAGAAATGGTAAAGGGTATGCGCTTATTACCCGCTCCGTGGGGTCCCGCTCTGTGGGATGCGCTTATTACCCGCTCTGTGGGGTCCCGCTCCGTGGGATATGCTTAGAGCCTGCGATGCTCTGCCGGCCCCTCTGACTTCACCTAGACGTGGGTGGAGGGATCTCCCAGACGTGGGAGACTTTTGTCAGGTGGTCATTCAGAAATGGATGAATCACATTCTGACTGAGATCCCACCACACCTTCTATATGCTTGATATGACATCCAGAGTTTTGGTGAGTTGTTTCTGTTCATGCTCTGGATAAGAATGATATGATTGCAACGTCAAGGACGACGTTTGAGCTTCTGTACGATATTTGTTTTGATATACTCTGATATGTTCATTCACTGATGATTTTGCTTCGAAATGTTCCATATGCCGTTGATATGTTTCGGAACATTTTATATGCCATTGATAAGCTCCGATATGTTACCTTTGTTACTGATATGCTCCAATTACTCCATGCCCCAATCTGTCAGGAACCAAATATGTAAGATTGAAAGGACAATTGTGTTTCTGCTCTTAATGATATTATGTCTACGAAATCGTATATTCTGCCTTGTATTTTGGAACTGTATCTCTTTGGAAGTTGTACTATTTTGATATGGATATGTTAGTCACTTGCTGAGCTCTTTATGCTCACCCCGTTTGTTGATAAATTTTTCAGGATAGCATTTTGCTTGCTTAAATATTAAGATTGGGCTGAGGCGGTGGAAAGTTTAGAAGATTTTGAGCAGATCTTTGTTAGCATATATGTATTTGTTGTATAAGATACTCTGCATCTTATGAAATGTGACGATGAATCTAAACCTGTGGATTTTGTGTAAGATAAAGGATCCCTCATGTATAGGATTTTGGTATGTTAAGTTAAATTCGTGTAATGATATGACCTTATGGTAATCGTTGGTTTGGTGACTGCATAGACTTCCCCATTTGTGAATTTATGTTGTGGTTATTATTTTGATGAGTTGAGTTCTGATTGTGTGAATTATCGAGTGATGTGTGGTATGTTTATGAAATGCACAGGGTTATGAATTTATAGACTATAGAGGTGAAATTTTGATCTGAATGTTTTCTTAGTGACCTCAAATGTGTGCTTGGATCCTGGGTTAGTTATGATGAAAACTTTAAAATATTATCGATATTTTTGAGGGGCGTGACAGAGGTGGTATCAGAGCATTGTTTGAGGATCACTGAAATATTTGATATGTTGACGTGCAAAATATATTGAGGTCCAGTGATAATTATTGGTGGAAATTTTCTTTGATGCATTTTAGGAATCTAGGATGATGAGGACATATGGTCCTCCTATTTCATTTGTTTCTGATTAATTAAGGGGGATGAAAGGGTTGATCGAGGATACAAAATCAGAGTAGCGCGATGAAAACATGGTGAACCAAATTTCATTGGTGGTAGAAAAACGGATGATGCAAACAAAGAAGATATTTGATGTACAAAATTGTTCTAATGATTGAAAGAATTCTTTTTCCTCCTTATATTAGAAGTAGAGGCTGATCATTAATGGCAACAAAGAAAATAATTTTTGGAGATCAATGTTACGAATGATAAGGACAAGTTTACCAATAAAAATATGATTGGAAATGAATCAGAAAGTAATAACAAGAGTGTCAAGACATTTGGATTTGAAAAGGAAAGTCATCGCAAAAGACTCAATCATATGTGAATTGCAAGTTAAGTTATGAAACATGTTTGTATTTTCGGGTGACTGGAGCCTGTTTTGCTTGTGGAAAGTTAGATCATCAAGTAAGAATTGCCCACTGAGCAGGAAGAAAAGAGCCACTGCCTCCCTAGACCCTCAGCCCATGCTAGAGGTATGCGCTATCATGAACAAGATTCTAAAGCTTCTAAATCGGTGGTGGAAGGTATTCTTCATGTTTCTAAAAGAAATGCAAAAGTTTTGTTTGATCCGGCTCCAACTTATCGTTTGTTTCACAATACTTTGCTTGTCACTTGGATATTCTACCTAAACCCCTGGATTATATGTTATATGTAACAAACTGCTGTTGGAGATTCATTGGCAACAAACTTGGTCTACCCATCTTGTTTGATCTCCATTGGGGACCACGAACTCCTTTTGATTTGATTCTCCTAGAGATCCAGGGCTTTGATATTATACTTGGCATGGATTGGTTATCTTCTCATCACGCTAGTATTGATTGTTAAAAAAAAAAATAATTACTTTTGCATACCGGATCGGCCTATATTTTTCTTTGAGGGCATTAGGCATGATTTGCCTCCTTGCTTGATATCAAGACTTCAAGTTTATCGTCTTATGCAGAAAGGTTGTTTTTTTGTTATATGGTGTGTGTAAAGGAGCATTCAAATCAGGAAACCCATCTAGATGAAATTGTATTGGTCAAAGAATTCCCTGATGTATTCCCAGATGACTTGCCTGGTTTACCTCTAGATAGAGAGGGTGAATTTGCTATTGATCTGGTCTCCAGTACCACCCCAATATCTAAGCCTCCCTACAGAATGGCACCACTCGAGCTAGAGGAATTAAAGAAGCAAATACAAGAATTATTAGATAAGGGTTTCATACGACCCAGTGTATCCCCATGGGGTGCTCCGGTACTATTAGTGAAGAAGAAGGATGGATCATTGAGACTTTGTATTAATTATAGACAGTTGAATCAGGTGACCATCAAAAATAAGTATCCCATACCTAGAATTGATGATTTGTTTGATCAACTGCAAGATGCACAAGTATTCTCTAAGATTGACCTGAGGTCAGGTTACTATCAGTTGAAGATCAAGGAGGAGGATATTTCGAAAACAGCTTTCAGAACTCGATATGGTCATTATGAATTCTTGGTGATGCCCTTCGGTTTGACAAATGCCCCTGCAGCTTTTATGGAACTAATGAATAGGATATTTCAACCGCTCTTGGATATCTGTGTAATTGTATTTATTGATGACATATTGGTGTATTCAAAGAGTAATCAGGAGCATGAGGAACATTTGAGAGATGTGTTGTCCATACTAAGAGAAAAGAAGTTGTATGCGAAGTTCAGCAAATGTGAATTTTGGTTGAATGAAGTTGCTTTCTTAGGCCATGTGATTTCAGGGAAGGGTATATCTGTTGATCCAAGGAAAATAGAAGCTGTAGTTGAATGGGAAGTACCAACAAATGTAACAGAAGTTCGAAGCTTTTTGGGCATGGCAGGTTATTACAGAAGATTTGTTGAGGGATTTTCTCGAATCGCTCAACCTCTCACCAACCTCACTAAAAAGAATATGAAATTTGTATGGGGTGATGATTGTGAGCAAAGTTTTCAAGAGTTAAAAAGAAGATTGACTAGTGCCCCTGTTCTCACTATTCCAAGTGGTAGTGAGGGATTTGTAGTTTATACTAATGCTTCAAGAAAAGGCCTAGGATGTGTTTTGATGCAGGAAGGGAGAGTAATTGCTTATGCTTCTAGGCAACATAAAGGTTATGAATTGAATTATCCAACTCATGATTTGGAATTAGCAGCAATTATTTTTGCTCTAAAGATTTGGAGACATTATTTGTATGGTCGACAGTTTGAAATCTTCACTGATCACAAGAGTTTAAAATACATTTTCACTCAGAAAGAGTTAAACATGAGGCAGCGAAGATGGATAGAACTTCTGAAGGATTATGATTGTGCCATCCGTTATCACCCGGGCAAAGCCAATGTTGTAGCTGATGCACTTAGTAGGAAGTCTACAAGTTTTATGGCTAGTCTGGTTGTGAAGCAGTGGAAGTTATTAGAAGAAAATTTTGATTTGAAAGCTTTGAGGAAAGAGCAAGACTCGATGATATTGATGGCCTCCATTTAAGTGCAATCCGATCTTATTCAACAAATTAAGGAAGGACAATTACGAGATCCACATTTAATCTACTTGAGGAATGAAGTAGAAAAGGAATTGAAGCCACAATTTCAAGTTTCAAAGGATGGCCTATTGAGATTTGGGGAGAGGGTATGTGTACCAAATGAACCAGATATTAAGAATCAAATCCTGAAGGAAAGTCATACTTCAAAGTACACCATACATCCTGGGAGCACTAAGATGTATAGAGATCTTCAAAGTCATTATTGGTAGGAAGGCATGAAGAAGGAAATTGCAATGTATGTTTCAAAATGTTTGACTTGTCAGCAAATCAAAGTAGAACACCAAAGACTTGGAGGGTTGTTACAACCTTTAGATATTCCTGAATGGAAATGGGAATGCATTACTATGGATTTTGTTTCAGGACTACCCAGAACCTCTAAAAAGCATGATGCTATTTGGGTTATCATTGATAGGTTAACAAAATCTGCACATTTCCTACCGATTAATATGACTTATTCGTTTGATAGACTTGCAGATTTATATGTTAGTGAAATAGTAAGACTTCATGGTATTCCAAAGGAGATCATCTCTGATAGAGACTCCAGATTTCTCTCTAGATTCTGGAGAAGATTACAGGAATCTATGGGCACTAAAGTTAAGTTTAGTTATGCATATCATACTCAGATTGATGGTCAATCAGAAAGAACAATTCAAACACTTGAGGATTTGCTTAGAGCCTATGTTATAGATTGGAAAGGTGAGTGGGATAAGGATATTTCACTTGTTGAGTTCACTTATAATAATAGTTATCATTCAAGTATTCAGATGGCTCCTTATGAAGCTTTATATGGGCGAAAGTGCATAACACCTATATGTTGGGAAGAAGTTGGTGACAGAAAGCTGTTAGCACCGGACAAGGTACAAGAAACTTCCAAGAAAATTCAAGTTATAAGGAAAAGGTTAAAAACTGCTTAGAGTCGTCAAAAGAGTTATGCCGACAATAGAAGACGAGATATTGAGTTTGAAATCGGAGATTTTGTATTCTTGAAAGTCTCCCCTTCCAAAGGCATTATTAGGTTTGGGAAGAAAGGAAAGTTAAGCCCCAGATTTATTAGACCTTTTGAGGTTCTCGAGAGGGTTGGTTCTGTCGCTTACAGGATTGCCTTGCCACCAGCATTGTGCCATGTTCATGATATATTTCATGTCTCGATGATTAGGAAATATATATATGACCCTTCTCACATCATTAAGTATGAGCTGGTGGAGATCGATAAAGATTTATCTTATGTGGAAGAGCATATTCAGATTGTTGACAAGAAAGAAAAAGTCCTAAGGAATCGGGTCATCCCACTGGTTCAAGTAATTTGGAGACATCATTCTGGAGAGGAAACAACTTGGGAGCTAGAGGAGGAAATGACAAAGGTGTACCCCCATCTTTTCATAGATAGAGGTACGATAAATTTAGAGGACTAAATTTTTCTTTTAAGGGGGGGAGAGTGTAACATCCCTCATTTCTGAATTTTCGTATAAGTTTCTAGTTGTAATGTATGTATCTATTTTAAATTTGATAAAAAGTCAAAGTATGAATCTGAGAACATATTCGTAAGAGTTGGAGGATTTGTTAAAACAAAAATCTGAGGACCTATATGTAAACCCTGAGGACCTAATCGTAAATATGATAAATACAAGGACTAAACTGTAAAATGTACAAAAATACAAACTCCACCGCTTAAGCCTCTCTGCCTTCGTTCTTAAGGAAGCAGATAAGGCAGCTGCGTGGATGATCTGGGAAAGAAAGAAAGAAAGAAGAAGAAGAAGAAGAAGAAGAAGAAGAAGAGGAAGAAAAAATTGGGGCTTTAAGTTTTCTTGCTCAATCTTCTCAATTGGGGGTCAAAATTCTCAAAGGCAAGTGTTCTAAACCCATCCTACAGAATTTTTAGTCTCTGTTTTTATGTTGAATCAAAATAAATTGAAGTATTTCTATTTAGAAACTGATATGTCTCTCTTTGGACATAGAACCATGGATTTTGAAGTCTTTTTTCGGTAAACTGACCCCTATACACTGTTTCAGCTATAAGTTTTAGTACAAAATGTGAATTCGGACAGGAACTATTTTGTTTGAAAATTAGACTCTTATATCTTCCTGTTGACACTGATTTTGTAGATTTTGGACACCGAATACTTACCCAAACATCTGATTCAATTGAGCCTATAGACGCTGTAAAACAGGGTTCAAGATTTCTGACCTGTCGATACTAAAATGCCTATAACTCCCTGTTGAAAATTCTGAATTGTACCAAACGGATTTTATTTGAAACTAGACTCGAAAATCTTTCTTTTGACTTATAGTTTGAAAATTTTGGATTTCAATTGCCTACCCTATTGTCTGTTGAATCCGACCCTATAAATTCTGCAAACCAGTGATTGTGTTTTTGACCTTGTGTTACCAAATCAAAGGTAACTCCGCGTTGGGAACCCTGTTTCGTATGAAATTTGTTCCATCAGAATATAGATTGATATATGGTTCGACCATAGTTTTCTTATGGGTATTGGAGTATAATTGATATTCTGAAATATTTGTTTGATGTGCCACTGGAATTCTGTCCGAAATCGAAGCTTTGGCTTCGATTTAGCATATTCTACTCTCCGTTCCTTTGGATATTTGAATTCATTTAACCTTCTTATTGGATTTGAGCTAAATATGATTGCTTGGAAATTCCTGTACACTCTTGTTTTTATTTCATTCCAAATCTGAATACATTTGTGAGAGATTTGTTCCTTGTTTTTATTGCTTCGAAAAAGGCACATGCACGTTCGTTGTTCGCGTGTGCTTCCGATATATGCTACTTATTGTTAAAACTGCCCTCTTGTACTCTGGTGTATGGGATTGTCTGGACCTTTGCCAGAAATGGTAAAGGGTATGCGCTTATTACCCGCTCCGTGGGGTCCCGCTCTGTGGGATGCGCTTATTACCCGCTTCACGTGGGGTCCCGCTCGTGGGATATGCTTAGAGCCTGCGATGCTGTCGGCCCCCTCGACTTCACCTAGACGTGGGTGGAGGGATCTCCCAGGCGTGGGAGACTTTTGTCGGTGGTCATTCAGAAATGGATGAATCACATTCGATTTGAGATCCCACCACACCTTCTATATGCTTGATATGACATCCAGAGTTTTGGTGAGTTGTTTATGTTCATGCTCACGGATAAGAATGATATGATTGCAACGTCAAGGACGACGTTTGAGCTTCTATACGATATTTGTTTTGATATACTCTGATATGTTCATTCACCGATGATTTTGCTTGAAATGTTCCATATGCCGTTGATATGTTTGAACATTTTATATGCCATTGATAAGCTCCGATATGTTACCTTTGTTCTTGATATGCTCCAATTACTCCATGCCCCAACTGTCAGAACCAAATATGTAAGATTGAAAGGACAATTGTGTTTCTGCTCTTAATGATATTATGTCTACGAAATCGTATATTCTGCCTTGTATTTTGGAACTGTATCTCTTTGGAAGTTGTACTATTTTGATATGGATATGTTAGTCACTTGTTGAGCTCTTTATGCTCACCCCGTTTGTTGATAAATTTTTGGGATAGCATATTGCTTTGCTTAAATATTAAGATTGGGCTGAGGCGGTGGAAAGTTTAGAAGATTTTGAGCAGATCTTTGTTAGCATATGTGTATTTGTTGTATAAGATACTCTGCATCTTATGAAATGTGACGATGAATCTAAACCTGTGGATTTTGTGTAAGATAAAGGATCCCTCATGTATAGGATTTTGGTATGTTAAGTTAAATTCGTGTAATGATATGACCTTAAGGTAATCGTTGGTTTGGTGACTGCATAGACTTCCCCATTTGTGAATTTATGTTGTGGTTATTATTTTGATGAGTTGAGTTCTGATTGTGTGAATTATCGAGTGATGTGTGGTATGTTTATGAAATGCATAGGGTTATGAATTTATAAACTATAGAGGTGAAATTTTGATCTGAATGTTTTCTTAGTGACCTCAAATGTGTGCTTGGATCCTGGGTTAGTTATGATGAAAACTTTAAAATATTATCGATATTTTTGAGGGGCGTGACAGTTCCAGGGCACTGAGATGGCTGACGTTTTGCTCCGCTAACGTCGTTCCCCACGGCACACAAGAACAGCCCAAAAACAAGCCAAAACAGCACAAAAATGGGCCAAAACTGGCCATTTTTGGCTGAGCGAGCGAGCGGTGAGCGAAGAACAACTAGCGAAGCGAGAAGCAGCACCGTCCCTGCTATACGAATGCACCATCCAGCCCTATGCCACCCGGGGGTTTCCAGGGTGCTGAGATGGCTGACGTTTTGCTCCGCTCTTGTCGTTCGCCGCGGCACACAAGAATGGCCCAAAAACTGGCCAAAATAGCCAAAAAAGGGCCAAAACTCGCCAATTTCGGCTGAGCGAACGAGCACCGAGCGGCGGACTGCAAGCGAAGCGAAAGGTAGCACCGTACCACTAAGCTAAACGAATGCCCCATCCAGCCCCTGTACCACCAGGGGGGGGGTTCAGTCTTGAGATGGTCGACGTTTGCTCGCTCCGTCATTCGCCGCGGCATGCAATAACGGCCCAAAATCTTGCCAAAACAACCCAAAAACGGGCCAAAACTGGCCATTTTTGGCTGAGCGAGCGAGCGGCGAGCGACGGACAGCGAGAGAAGCGATAGACAGCAACGTCCCTGCTATATGAATGCCCCATCCGGCCCTGTGCCACCCGGGGGGTTCCAGGGTGCTGAGATGGCTAACGTTTTGCTCCGCTCACATTGTTCGCTGTGGCACCTAAGAACTGCCCAAAAACTGGCGAAAACTGCCCAAAAACGGGCCAAAACTGGATTTTTTGGTTGAGCGAGCGAGCTGCGGACAGCGAGCGAAGCGAGAGGTAGTACCGTCCCTGCTATATGAATGCACCATCCAGCCCTATGCCACCCGGGGGGATCTAGGGTGCTGAGATGGCTGACTTTTTGCTCCGCTCACGTTGTTCACCATGGCACGCAAGAATTGCCCAAAAACTGGCCAAAACGACCCAAAAACGAACCAAAACTGGTCATTTTTGGCTGAGCGAGCGAGCGATGTGTGGCAGACAGCGAGCGAAGCGAGAGGCAGCACCATCCCTGCTATACGAATAACCCATCCAACCCTATGCCATCCAGGGGGTTCCAGGGTGCTGAGATGGCTGACGTTTTGCTCCGCTAATGTCTTTCGCCACGGCACACAAGAACGACCCAAAAACAGGCCAAAACAGCCCAAAAATGGGCCAAAACTGGCCATTTTTGGCTGAGCGAGCGGCGGAAAACGAGAGAAGCGATGGGCAACACCAAACCTGCTATATGAATGCCCCATCCAGCCTAGTGCCACCCGGCGGGTTCCAGGGTGCTGAGATGGCTGACGTTTTGCTCCACTAACGTCGTTCGCTGCGGCACACAAGAACTGCCCAAAAACTGACCAAAACGGCCTAAAAACGGGCCAAAACTAGCTATTTTTGGCTGAGCGAGCGAGCGGCGAGCGGCGGACAACGAGTGTAGCGAGAGGCAGCATCATCCCTACTATACGAATGCCCCATCCAGCCCTGTGCCACCTGGGGGGTTCCAGGGTGCTCAGATGGCTGACGTTTTGCTCCGCTAACGTCGTTCGCCACGGCACATAAGAACGGCCCAAAAACAGGCCAAAACAACCCAAAAACGGGCCAAAACTGGCCATTTTTGGCTGAGCGAGCGAGCGGCGAGCGGCGGACAGCGAGAGAAGCGATAGGCAGCACCGTCCCTGCTATATGAATGCCCCATCCAGCCTAGTGCCACCCGGGGGGTTCCAGGGGGCTGTGATGGCCGACGTTTTACTCCAATCACGTCGTTCGCCGCGGCATGCAAGAACTGCCCAAAAACTGCCAAAACGGCCAAAAAACAGGCCAAAACTGGCCATTTTTGGTTGAGCGAGCGAGCGGCGAGCGACGGACAGCGAGAGAAGCGATAGACATCATCGTCCCTGCTATATGAATGCCCCATCCAGCCTAGTGCCACCCGGGGGGTTCCAGGGGGCTGAGATGGCTGATGTTTTGCTCCACTCACGTCGTTCGCCGCGGCACGCAAGAACTGCCCAAAAATTGGCAAAAACTGCCCAAAAACGGGCCAAAACTGGGATTTTTTGGTTATGGGAGCGAGCGGCGGACAGCGACCGAAGCGAGAGGCAGTACCGTCCCTGCTATATGAATGCACCATCCAGCCCTATGCCGCCCGAGGGGGTCTAGGGTATTGAGATGGCTGACTTTTTGCTCCGCTCACGTTGTTCACCATGGCACGCAAGAACTGCCCAAAAACTGGCCAAAACGGACCAAAACTGGCCATTTTTGGCTGAGCGAGCGAACGATGTGCGGCAGACAGCGAGCGAAGCGAGAGGCAGCACCATCCCTACTATACGAATAACCCATCCAACCCTGTGCCATCCAGGGGGTTCCAGGGTGCTGAGATGGCTGACGTTTTGCTCTGCTAATGTCTTTCGCCACGGCACACAAGAACGGCCCAAAACCAGGCCAAAACAGCCCAAAAATGGGCCAAAACTGGCCATTTTTGGCTGAGCGAGCGAGCGGCGGACAACGAGAGAAGCGATGGGCAACACCAACCCTGCTATATGAATGCCCCATCCAGCCTAGTGCCACCCGGGGGGTTCTAGGGGGCTGAGATGGCTGATGTTTTGCTCCACTCACGTTGTTCGCCGCGGCACGCAAGAACTGCCCAAAAATTGGCAAAAACTGCCCAAAAACGGGCCAAAACTGGGATTTTTTGGTTGTGGGAGCGAGCGGCGGACAGCGACCGAAGCGAGAGGCAGTACCGTCCCTGCTATATGAATGCACCATTCAGCCCTATGCCGCCCGGGGGGTTCTAGGGTGTTGAGATGGCTGACTTTTTGCTCCGCTCACGTTGTTCACCATGGCACGCAAGAACTGCCCAAAAACTGGCCAAAACGGACCAAAACTGGCCATTTTTGGCTGAACGAGTGAACGATGTGCGGCAGACAGCGAGCGAAGCGAGAGGCAGCACCATCCCTGCTATACGAATAACCCATCCAACCCTGTGCCATCCAGGGGGTTCCAGGGTGCTGAGATGGCTGACGTTTTGCTCCGCTCACGTCGTTCGTCGCGGCACGCAAGAACGGCCCAAAATCTGGCCAAAACAGCCCAAAACGGGCCAAAACTGGCCATTTTTGGCTGAGCGAGCGGCGGATAGAGAGCGAAGCGATAGGCACCACCGTCCCTTCTATACGAATGCCCCATCCAGTCCTGTGCCAACCGGGGGGTTCCAGGGTGCTGAGATAGCTGACGTTTTGCTCCACTCACGTCGTTCACCGCAGCATGCAAGAACTGCCCAAAAACTGGCCAAAAAGGCCCAAAAACAGGCCAAAACTGGCCATTTTTGGCTGAGCGAGCGAGCGGCGAGTGTCGGACTTCGAGCGAAGCGAGAGGCAGCACCGTCCCTGCTATACGAATAACCCATCCAGCCCTGTGCCGCCCGAGGGGTTCCAGGGTGCTGAGATGGCTGACGTTTTGCTCCGCTCACGTCGTTCGCCTCGACACACATGAACGGCCCAAAAACATGCCAAAATAGCCCAAAAACGGGCCAAAACTGGCCGTTTTTGGCTGAGCGAGCGAGCGGCGGACAACGAGCGAACCGAGAGGCAGCACAATCCCTGCTATACGAATGCACCATCCAGCCCTGTGCCACCCGGGGGGGTTCAGGGTGCTGAGATAGATAACATTTTGCTCCGCTCACGTCGTTCGTCGCGGCACACAAGAACGGACCAAAAAGGCCCAAAAACGTGCCAAAACTGGCCATTTTTGGCTGAGCGAGCGAGCGGCGAGCGGCGGAGAGCGAGCGAAGCTAGAGGCAGGACCGTCCATGCTATACGAATGCACCATCCATCCCTGTTCCACCCGGGGGGTCCAGGGTGCTGAGATGGCTAATGTTTTGCTCCGCTATCGTAGTTCGCCGCGGCACACAAGATCT
The DNA here is from genome assembly GCA_900464855.2 of Musa schizocarpa. Taxonomy (NCBI): domain Eukaryota; kingdom Viridiplantae; phylum Streptophyta; class Magnoliopsida; order Zingiberales; family Musaceae; genus Musa; species Musa schizocarpa. The sequence goes on from UBIG03000006.1 coordinate 83,173, forward strand.
GCCCAAAAACTGGCCAAAACAGCCCAAAAATGGGCCAAAACTGGCCATTTTTGGCTGAGCAAACGAGCGGCGGACAGCGAGCGAAGCGAGAGGCTGCACCATCCCTACTATACGAATGCCCCATCCAGCCCTGTCCCACCCGGGGGGTTCCAGGGTGCTGAGATGGCTGACATTTTGCTCCGTTCACGTCGTTCGCCGCGGCATGCAAGAACTGCCCAAAAACTTACAAAAACAGTCCAAAAATGGGCAAAAACAGGCCATTTTTTGCTGAGCGAGCGAGCGGCAGACAACGAGCGAAGCGAGAGGCAGCACTGTCCCTACTATACGAATGTTCCATCCAACCCTATGCCACCTGGGGGGTTCCAAGGTGCTGCGATGGCTGATGTTTTGCTCCACTGACATCGTTCACCGCGACACACAAGAACTGCCCAAAAACTAGCCAAAACAGCCCAAAAACGGGCCAAAACTGGCAATTTTTGGCTGAGCTAGCGAGCGACGAGCGGCGGACAGCGAGCGTAGTGAGAGGTAGCAACATTCATGCTATACGAATACCCCATCCAGCCCTGTGCCACCCGGGGGGTTCCAAACGGGCCAAAAACGGGCCAAAAATGTCCATTTTTGTCTAAGCGAGCGAGCGGCGAGCGGTGGACAGCGAGCGAAGCGAGAGGCAGCATCGTCCCTTCTATAGGAATGCCCCATCCAGCCCTGTGCCACCCGGGGGGTTCCAGGGTGCTGAGATGGCTGACATTTTGCTCCGCTAACGTCGTTCGCCACGGCACACAAGGACAGCCCAAAAACAGGCCAAAATAGTCCGAAAATTGGCCAAAACTGGCCATTTTTGGCTGAGCGAGCGAGCAGCGCGCGGAGGACATCTAGCGAAGCGAGAGGCCGCACCGTCCCTGCTATACGAATGCACCATCCAGCCCTGTGCCGCCCAGGGGGTTCCAGGGTGCTTAGATGGCAGACATTTTGCTCCACTCATGTCGTTCACCGCGGCACGCAAGAACTGCCCAAAAACTGACCAAAACGGCCCAAAAAGGGCCAAAACTGGCCATTTTTGGTCGAGCGGCGAAGCGGCGGCGGCGGGACGGCGAAGCGAAGAGAGGCAGCATCGTCCCTGCTATACGAATGCCCCATCAAGCCCTGTGCCACTCGGGGGGTTCCAGGGTGCTGAGATGGCTGACGTTTTGCTCCGCTAACGTCGTTCGCCACGGCACACAAGAACGGCCCAAAAACAGGCCAAAACTGGCCAAAAATGGGCCAAAATTGGCCATTTTTGGCTAAGCGAACGAGCGGCGAGCGGTGGACAGCGAGAGAAGCGATAGGCAGCACCTCCCTGCTATATGGATCCCCATCCAGCCCAGTGCCACCCGGTGGGTTCCAGGGTGCTGAGATGGCTGACGTTTTGCTCCACTAACGTCATTCGCCGCAGCACGCAAGAACTACCCAAAAACTGACCAAAACGGCCTAAAAATGGGCCAAAACTGGCCATTTTTGGCTGAGCGAGCGAGCGGCGGACAACGAGCGTAGCGAGAGGTAGCATCGACCCAGCTATACGAATGCACCATCCAGCCCTATGCCACCCGGGGGGGTCTAGGGTACTGAGATGGCTGACTTTTTGCTCCGCTCACGTTGTTCACCACGGAACGCAAGAACTGCCCAAAAACTGGCCAAAACGGCCCAAAAACGGACCAAAACTGGCCATTTTTGGCTGAGCGAGCAAGCGATGTGCGGCAGACAGCGAGAGAAGCGAGAGGCAGCACCATCCCTGCTATACGAATAACCCATCCAACCCTGTGCCATCCAAGGGGTTCCAGGGTGCTGAGATGGCTGATGTTTTGCTCTACTAACGTCTTTCGCCACGGCACACAAGAACGGCCCAAAAAGAGGCCAAAACAAACCAAAAATGGGCCAAAACTGGTCATTTTTGGCTGAGCGAGCGAGCGGTGAGCGGCGAGCGGCGGACAGCGAGAGAAGCGATGGGCAACACCAACCCTACTATATGAATGCCCCATCCAGCCCAGTGCCACCCGGCGGGTTCCAGGGTGCTGAGATGGCTGACGTTTTGCTCCACTAACGTAGTTCGCAGCGGCACACAAAAACTGCCCAAAAACTGACCAAAACGGCCTATAAACGGGACAAAACTAGCTATTTTTGGCTGAGCGAAGGCGGCGGAAGGGCGGACAACGAAGCGAAGCGAGAGGCAGCATCGTCCCTATCTATGCCCCATCCCATCCATGCCGGGGGGGGGGGGTTTCGAGGTTTGAGATGGCTGGACGTTTTTTGCTCCGCTAACGTCGTTCGCCACGGCACATAAGAATGACCCAAAAACAGGCCAAAACATCCCAAAAACGGGCCAAAACTGGCCATTTTTGGCTGAGCGAGCGGCGAGCGGCGGACAGCAAGAGAAGCGATAGGCAGCACCGTCCCTGCTATATGAATGCCCCATCCAGCCTAGTGCCACCCGGGGGGTTCCATGGGGCTGAGATGGCTGACGTTTTACTCCAATCACGTCGTTCGTCGCGGCACGCAAGAACTGCCGAAAAACTGCCAAAACGACCCAAAAACGGGCCAAAACTAGCCATTTTTGGCTGAGCGAGCGAGCGACGAGCGACGGACAGCGAGAGAAGCGATAGGCAGCACCGTCCCTGCTATATGAACGCCCCATCCAGCCTAGTGCCACCCGGGGGGTTCCAGGGGGCTGAGATGGCTGATGTTTTGCTCCACTCACGTCGTTCGCCGCGGCACGCAAGAACTGACCAAAAACTGCTAAAACGGCCCAAAAATGGGCCAAAACTGGCCATTTTTGGCTGAGCGAGCGAGCGGCGAGCGGCGGACAACGAGCGAAGCAAAAGGCAGCTCCGTCCCTGCTTTACGAATGCCCCATCCTGTCCTGTGCCACCTGGGGCATTCCATGGTGCTGAGATGGCTGACGTTTTGCACCGCTAACGTCGTTCCCCACGGCACACAAGAACAGCCCAAAAACAGGCAAAACATCCCAAAAACGGGCCAAAACTGGCCATTTTTGGCTGAGCGAGCGAGCGGCGAGCGAAGGACAGCTAGCGAAGCGAGAAGCAGCACCGTCCCTGCTATACGAATGCACCATCCAGCCCTATGCCACCCGGGGGGGCCAGGGTGCTAAGATGGCTGATATTTTGCTCCGCTCACGTAGTTCGCCGCGGCACACAGGAACGGGCCATAAACAGGCCAAAACAGCCCAAAAATGGGCCAAAACTGGCCATTTTTGGCTGAGCGAGCGAGCAGCGAGCGGCGGACAGCGAGCGAAGCGATGGGCAGCACCGTCCCTGCTATATGAATGCCCCATCCAACCCAGTGCCACCCGACGGGTTCCAGGGTGCTGAGATGGCTGACGTTTTGCTCCACTAACGTCGTTCGCCGCGGCATGCAAGAACTGCCCAAAAACTGAGCAAAACAGCCTAAAAACAGGCCAAAATTGGCTATTTTTGGCTGAGCGAGCGAGCGGCGAGTGGCGGACAGCGAGCGTAGCGAGAGGTAGCATCGTCCCTGCTATACGAATGCCCCATCCAGCCCTGTGCCACCCGGGGGGTTCCAGGGTGCTGAGATGGCTGACGTTTTGCTCCGCTAACGTCGTTCGCCACGGCACATAAGAACGGCCCAAAAACAGGCCAAAACAACCCAAAAACGAGCTAAAACTGGCCATTTTTGGCTAAGCGAGCGAGCGACGAGTGGCGGACAGCGAGAGAAGCGATAGGCAGCGCCGTCCCTGCTATATGAATGCCCCATCCAGCCTAGTGCCACCCGGAGGGTTCCAGGGGGTTGAGATGGCAGACATTTTGCTCCGCTCACGTCGTTCGCCGCGGCACACAAGAACAGCCCAAAAACTGGCCAAAACAGTCAAAAAAAGGGCCAAAACTGGCAAATTTTGGCTGAGCGAACGAGCGGCGAGCGGTGGACAGCAAGCGAAGCGAAAGGTAGCATCGTACCTGCTATACGAATGCCCCATCCAGCCCTGTGCTACCCGGGGGGTTCCAGGATGCTGAGATGGCTGATGTTTTGCTCCACTCACGACGTTCGCCGCGGCACGCAAGAACTTCCCAAAAACGGGCCAAAACTGGCCATTTTTCGCTGAGCGAGCGAGCGGCGAGCGGCGGACAATGAGCGAAGCGATAGGCATCACCGTCCCTTCTATACGAATGCCCCATCCAGCCCTGTGCCACCCGGAGGGTTCCAAGGTGCTGAGATGGCTGATGTTTTGCTCCGCTCACGTCGTTTACCGCGGCGCACAAGAACGGCTCAAAAACTTACAAAAACAGCCCAAAAACGGGCTAAAACAGGCCATTTTTGGCTGAGCGAGCGAGCGGCGAGCGGCAGACAGCGAGTGAAGCGAGAGGCAGCACCGTCCCTACTATACGAATGCCCCATCCAGCACTGTACCACCCAGGGGGTTCCAGGGTACTGAGATGGCTGACATTTTGCTCCGCTCACGTCGTTCGCCGCGGCACACAAGAATGGTCCAAAATCTGGCCAAAATGACCCAAAAATGGGCCAAAACTGGCCATTTTTCGCTGCGCTAGCGAGCGGCGAGCAACGGACAGCGAGCGAAGCGAGAGGCAGCACCGTCCTTGCTATACGAATGCACCATCCAGCCCTATGCCACCCGGGGGGGTCCAGGGTGCTGAGATGGCTGACTTTTCGCTCCGCTCACGTTTTTCACCACGGCACGCAAGAACTGCCCAAAAACTGGCCAAAACGGCCCAAAAACGGACCAAAACTGGCCATTTTTGGATGAGCGAGCGAGCGGCGTGCGGCGGACAGCGAACGAAGCGAGAGGCTTGACCGTCCCTGCTATACGAATGCACCATCCAGCCCTGTGCCACCCGGGGGGGTCCAGGGTGCTGAGATGGCTGACGTTTTGCTCCGCTCATGTCGTTCGCCGTGGCACACAAGAACTGCCCAAATACTGGCCAAAACAGCCCAAAAAGGGCCAAAACTGGCCATTTTTGGCTTTGCGAGCGAGCAGCGAGCGGCGGACAGCGAGCGAAGCGAGAAGCACACCGTCCCTACTATACGAATGCACCATCCAGCCCTGTGCCACACGGGGGGTTCCAGGGTGCTGAGATGGCTAACGTTTTGCTTTGCTCACGTCGTTTGCCCCAGCACACAAGAACGGCCCAAAAACAGGCCAAAATAACCCAAAAATGAGCCAAAACTGGCCATTTATGGCTGAGCGAGCGAGCGACGAGCGTCGGACAACGAGAGAAGCGATAGGCAGCACCGTCCCTGCTATATGAATGCCCCATCCAGCCCAGTGCCACCCGGGGGATTCCAGGGTGCTGAGATGGCTGATATTTTACTCCACTCTCGTCGTTCGCCGCGGCACGCAAGAACTGCCCGAAAACTGGGCAAAACGGCCCAAAACGGGCCAAAAACTGGCCATTTTTTGCTGAGCGAGCGAGCGGCGAGCGGCGGACAACGAGCGAAGCGAGAAGCACACCGTCCCTACTATACGAATGCACCATCCAGTCCTGTGCCACACGGGGGGTTCCAGGGTGCTGAGATGGCTAACGTTTTGCTCTGCTCACGTCGTTTGCCCCAGCACACAAGAACGGCCCAAAAACAGGCCAAAATAACCCAAAAATGAGCCAAAACTGGCCATTTATGGCTGAGCGAGCGAGCGACGAGCGTCGGACAACGAGAGAAGCGATAGGCAGCACCGTCCCTGCTATATGAATACCCCATCCAGCCCAGTGCCACCCGGGGGATTCCAGGGTGCTGAGATGGCTGATATTTTACTCCACTCTCGTCGTTCGCCGCGGCACGCAAGAACTGCCCGAAAACTGGGCAAAACGGCCCAAAACGGGCCAAAAACTGGCCATTTTTTGCTGAGCGAGCGAGCGGCGAGCGGCGGACAACGAGTGAAGCGAAAGGCAGCACCGTCCCTGCTATACGAATGCCCCATCCTGTCCTGTGCCACCCGGGGGATTCTAGGGTGCTGAGATGGCTGACATTTTGCTCCGCTAATGTCGTTCGCCACGGCACACAAAAATGGCCCAAAAACAATCCAAAACAGCCCAAAAACGGGCCAAAACTAGCCATTTTTTGCTGAGCGAGTGAGCGGCGAGCGGAGGACAGCTAGCGAAACGAGAAGCAGCACCGTCCCTGCTATACGAATGCACCATCCATCCCTGTGCCACCCGGGGGGTTCCAGGATGCTGAGATGGCTGACGTTTTGCTCCGCTCACATCGTTCGACGCGGCACACAAGAACGGCCCAAAAACTGGCCAAAACAGCCAAAAAAGGGGCCAAAACAGGCCAATTTTGGCTGAGCGAACGAGCGGCGAGCGGCGGACAGCAAGCGAAGCGAGAGGTAGCACCGTACCTGCTATACGAATGCCCCATCCAGCCCTATACCACCTGGGGGGTTCCAGGGTGCTGAGATGGCTGACGTTTTGCTCCGCTCACGTCGTTCGCCGCGGCACGCAAGAACGGCCCAAAATCTGGCCAAAACAACCCAAAAACGGGCCAAATCTGGCCATTTTTGGCTGAGCGAGCGAGCGGCGAGCGGCGGACAGCGAGAGAAGTGATAGGCAGCAATGTCCTTGCTATACGAATGCCCCATCCAGCCCTGTGCTACCCGGGGGGTTCCAGGGTGTTGAGATGGCTGATGTTTTGCTCCACTCATGACGTTCGCCGCGGCACGCAAGAACTTCCCAAAAAGGGGACAAAATTGGCCCAAAAATGGGCCAAAACTGGCCATTTTTGGCTGAGCGAGCGAGCGGTGGACAGCGAGCGAAGCGAGAGGCAGCACCGTCCCTGCTATACGAATGCCCTATCCAGCCCTGTGCCACCCGGGTTCAAGGATGCTGAGATGGTTGATGTTTTACTCCGCACAGGTCGTTAGTCGCGGCACGCAAGAAAGGCCCAAAATCTGGCCAAAACAGCCCAAAAACGGGCCAAAACTGGCCATTTTTGGCTGAGCGAGCGGCGGACAGCGAGCAAAGTGATAGGCAGCACTGTCCCTACAATACGAATGCCCCATCCAACCTTGTGCCTCCCGGGGGGTTCCAGGGTTCTAAGAAGGCTGACGTTTTGCTCCGCTCATGTCGTTCGCCACGGCACGCAAGAACTGCCCAAAAACTGGCCAAAACGGCCCAAAAACGGGCCAAAACTGGCCAGTTTTGGCTGAACGAGCGAGCGGCGAGCGGCGGACAGCGAGCGAAGCGAGAGGCAGCACCGTCCCTGCTATACGAATGGCCCATCCAGCCCTATGCCACCCGGGGAGTTCCAGGGTGCTGAGATGACAAACGTTTTGCTCCGCTCACGTCGTTCGCCGCAGCACACACGAACGGCCCAAAAACTGGCCAACACAGCACAAAAAGGTACAAAACTAGCCATTTTTGCCTTAGCGAGCGAGCGGTGAGCGGCGGACAGCGAGCGATGTGAGAGGCAGGACCGTCCCTGCTATACGAATGCACCATCCAGCCCTGTGCCATCCGGGGGGATCCATGGTGCTGAGATGGCTGACGTTTTGTTGCGCTAACGTCGTTCGCCGTGGAACACAAGAACTGCCCAAAAACTGGCCAAAACAGCCCAAAAACGTGCCAAAACTTGCCATTTTTGGCTGAGCGAGCGAGCGGCCAGCGGCGGACAGCGAGCGAAGCGAGAGGCAACACCGTCCCTACTATACGAATGTCCCATCCAGCCCTATGCCACCCGGGGGGTTCCAGGGTACTGAGATGGCTGACATTTTGCTTCGCTCACGTTAGTCGCGACACTCAAGAATGGTCCAAAATCTGACCAAAACGGACCAAAAATGGGACAAAACTGGCCATTTTTGGCTGAGCTAGCGAGCGGCGAGCAACGGACAGCGAGCGAAGCAAGAGGCAGCACCGTCCCTGCTATACGAATGCACCATCTAGCCCTATGCCACCCGGGGGGGTCCAGGGTGCTGAGATGGCTGACTTTTTGCTCCGCTCATGTTGATTACTGTGGCGGCACGCAAGAATTGCCCAAAACTGGCCAAAATAGCCCAAAAACGGACCAAAACTGGCCATTTTTGGCTGAGCGAGCGAGCGATGTGCGGCGGACAGCGAGCGAAGCGAGAGGCAGCACCATCCCAGCTATACGAATGCCCCATCCAACCCTGTGCCATCCAGGGGGTTCCAAGGTGCTGAGATGGCTGACGTTTTGCTCCACTCACGTCGTTCATCGCGGCATGCAAGAACTACTCAAAAACTATTCAAAACGGCCCAAAAACGGGCCAAAACAGGCCATTTTTGGCTGAGCGAGCGAGCGGCGGACAGCGAGCGAAGCGAGAGGCAGCACCGTCCCTGCTATACGAATGCCCCATCCAGCATTGTGCCACCCATGGGGTTCCAGGGTGCTGAGATGGCTGACATTTTGCTTCGCTCACGTCGTTTGCCGCGGCACGCAGGAACTGTAGGGAAATCATGGGGGCGACATCATTTGCGCAGTGGAAGAACAAGAAAACAAAAATCCCCGATTCCCAAAAAGATGTTCGTCGTCGTGCGAAGATTGGTGCGCAAAATTCCGCAAAACACAAAACTGCGTATAGAGATTGTGTTACCTAGGGAGATCGTATATCCCTGTTTCCTTGCAGATCCTTAGGAGAGGGTGAAGGAGGTCAAGCGTCCTCCTCTCTAGCGGTGATCCACACAGCAGGGTTGCGACGACCCTCCTCAAAACTCCAGGCCTCTGAGGTGGAGAGGGAGAGGAGAATAGGAAAGGCAAGCAAAGACTCTAGCCTATGAGGTTGTGAATCCCTCCTATTTATAGAGATCCCATGTCAAACCCTAATGGGTCCTTCCCTAGTGGGTATTGGATCTGCATCCAATAAGACAAGGGCTCCGGCCGGATATCTCATATCCGAACCTCTACTCATCGCAATGCCTACCATATGTGTGTGACCCTCTAGGCCCAATATCGAAAGCTGGCCGTGAGTCATACACAATGAGAACTCCTTCTAACTTTCGGTGAATTATTATCTCTGTAATAATTCACTCGACTCATCGACTCACGGACGTACTAGGCCACTACGCCAGTAGTCCCCGACGATACTGGGGAATCCAATCCATTGGACCTGTCTGTCCTCGATTACCATGTACCTATAGTCCCTCATCCATCTAATATCCCGTAGATCGTATATCGAGCATGGTGTTGTCGGACCCATACGGTTTCTACCGAAGTCTCGCTCTAATCGGATTCTCCGGGAGAACTATTTTCTCTCAACCCGAATGACCCCGGCCAGGATTTGTCCGAGCAAGAACACATGGGATATTCCTCTCATGACGCCGAGAGTGGATGATTCTCTATCGACACTCAATAGCCCTCGTAAGGTCGACTACCACTCCCAATGACCGGTGTACTAGATCCGGGATAGCCAAACCTATAGGTCGGTATCAAAGAGTGGAGCACTCATACAGGACATCCTTGGTGTCTCAAGTCTAAGGACCAGATACACCACTAGGACTACGAATCATTTGTCGACAATAAGGCATCATCAACCATCCAAGCATTCCGTAAGCGGATCAATCGTGAACTCATTCTCCAATGAGCACTGTACTATATCCCTAGTATCCCTACACGAAAGCAAAGCTATGAGAGCCTGCATCCATCATATGGACGGGTATACAAAGACACCAGCCTATCCGGTTATCACGATATCCCTCTCGAGTAACCTATGACCGGGATTATTTAGGATATGTGTTTAAAGGTGAATTGATCTCATTATCGTGATCTCATCACGATCCGATTCCCATTGCACAAATCCAAGGACATCACAATATATATATGCATTTATGCAATAGTTATAAAGTGATATACGCCAAAATATAATAAGCAAAAAGATTCTGTATCAAGTCACACGTGCCATCACTCACGTGATTGGCTTGCTGGGCACCTATGACTAGCAGGAACGACCCAAAAACTGGCTAAAATAGCCCAAAAACGGGCCAAAACAGCCCAAATAGGGCAAAAACTGGCCATTTTTGGCTGAGCGAGCGAGCGGGGAGAGGCGGACAGCAAGCGTAGCGAGAGGCAGCACCGTCCTTGCTATACGAATGCCCCATCCAGCCTTGTACCACCCGATGGGTTCCACAGTGCTGAGATGGCTGACGTTTTGCTCCGCTCACGTCGTTCGCTGCGGCACGCAAGAACTGCCTAAAAACTAGCCAAAACAGCAAAAAAACATGCCAAAACTGGCCATTTTTGGCTGAGCGAGAGAGCGACGAGTGGCGGACAACGAGCGATGCGGGTGGCAGCACCGTCCCTGCTATACGAATGCCCCATCCCGCCTTGTGCCACCCGGGGGGTTCTAGGATGATGAGATGGCTGATGTTTTGCTCCGCACAGGTCGTTCGCCGCGGCACGTAAGAACGGCCCAAAATCTGGCCAAAATAGCCCAAAAACGGGCCAAAACTGTCCATTTTTGGCTGAGCGAGCGGCGGACAGCGAGCGAAGCGATAGGCAGCACCGTCCCTACTATACGAATGCCCCATCCAGCCTTGTGCCACCCAGGGGGTTCCAGGGTACTGAGATGGCTGACGTTTTGCTCCGCTCATGTCATTCACCGTGGCATGCAAGAACTGCCCAAAAACTGGCCAAAACAGCACAAAAACGGGCCAAAACTAGCCATTTTTGGCTGAGCGAGCAAGCGGCGAGCGGCGAGTGGCGGACAACGAGCGAAGCGAGAGGCAGCACCGTCCCTGCTATACGAATGCCCCATCCAGTCTTGTGCCATCCGGGGGGGTCTAGGGTGCCTAGATGGCTGACGTTTTGCTCCGACCACGTCGTTCGCCGCGGCACGCATGAAATGCCCAAAAACTAGCCTAAACTGCCCAAAAACGGGCCAAAACTGGCCATTTTTGGCTGAGCGAGCGAGCGGCGAGCGGCGGACAGCGAGCTAAGTGAGAGGCAGCACTATCCCTACTATACGAATGCCCCATCCAGCCCTGTACCACCCGGGGGGTTTGTAACACCCCTCATTTCCGAATTTTCATATAAATTTCTGGTGATAATGTAAGCATTTATTTTAAATTGACAAAAGAAATAGAGTATGAATCAGAGGTAACTTATTTGTAAGATTTGGGAGATCTGTTCAAAAAAAAAAAAAAAAAGAATCTGAGGACCTATATGTAAACCCTAAGGACTTAATCGTGAATATGATAAACAAGGACTAAACTGCAAAACACACAAAATGACAAATTTCACCATTTAAGCCTCTCTGCCTTCGTTCTTAAGGAAGCAGAGAAGGCAGATCGTGGGTGATCAAAGAAAGAAAGAAAGAAAGAAAGAAGAAGAAGAAGAAGAAGAAGAAGAAGAGAAAAAAATTGGGGTTTTTAGGGTTCTTGCTTTAATCTCTTCACTTCGGGTCAAAATTCTCAAAGGCAAGTGTTCTAACCCCATCCTATAGAATTTTTAGTCTCTGTTTTTATGTGATTCAAAATAAATTGAAGGATTTCTATTTAGAAACTGATATGTCTCTCTTTGGACATAGAACCATGGATTCTGAAGTTTTTTTTCGGTAAACTGACCCCTATACGCTGTTTCAGCTATAAGTTTTAGTACAAAATGTGAATACGGGCAGGAACTATTTTGTTTGAAATTAGACTCTTATATCTTCCTTTTGACACTGATTTTGTAGATTTTTGACACCGAATACTTACCCAAACATCTGATTCAATTGAGCCTATAGACGCTGTAAAACAGGGTTCAAGATTTCTGACCTGTCGATACTAAAATGCCTATAACTCCCTGTTGAAAATTCTGAATTGTACCAAATTGATTTTATTTGAAACTAGACTTGAAAATATTTCTTTTAACTTATAGTTTGAAAATTTCGGAATTCAATTGCCTACCCTATTGTCTGTTGAATCCGACCCTATAAATTCTGCAAACCAGTGATTGTGTTTTTGACCTTGTGTTACCAAATCAAAGGTAACTCCGCGTTGGGAACCCTGTTTCGTATGAAATTTGTTCCATCAGAATATAGATTGATATATGGTTCGATCATAGTTTTCTTATGGGTATTGGAGCATAATTGATATTCTGAAGTATTTGTTTGATGTGCCACTGGAATTCTGTCCGAAATCGAGCTTTGGTCGATTTCGCATATTCTGCTCCGTTCCTTTGGATATTTGAATTCGTTTAACCTTCTTATTGGATTTGAGCTAAATATGATTGCCTGGAAATTCCTGTACACTCTTGTTTTTATTTCATTCCAAATCTGAATATATTTGTGAGAGATTTGTTCTTTGTTTCGTATTGTCTCGAAAAGGCACATGCACGTTTGTTGTTCCGCGTGTGCTTCCGATATATGCTACTTATTGTTAAAACTGCCCTCTTGTACTCTGGTGTGTGGGATTGTCTGGACCTTTGCCAGAAATGGTAAAGGGTATGCGCTTAATACCCGCTCTGTGGGGTCCCGCCTGTGGGGCGCTTATTACCCGCCTTCTGTGGGGTCCCGCCTCCGTGGGATATTCTGGACCTTGCCGTAAAATGGTAAAGGGTATGTGCTTAGAGCTTTGCGATGCTTTGCCGCCCCCTCGACTTCACCTAGACGTGGGTGGATGGATCTCCGGACGTGGGAGACTTTTTGTCGTGGTCATTCAGAAATGGATGAATCACATTCGACCGAGATCCCACCACACCTTCTATATGTTTGATATGACATCCAGAGTTTTGGTGAGTTGTTTCTATTCATGCTCTGGATAAGAATGATATGATTGCAACGTCAAGGATGACGTTTGAGCTTTCAGACGATATTTGTTTTTGATATGCTCTGAAATGCTTCATTCATCGATGATTTTGCTTGAAATGTTCCATATGCCGTTGATATGCTTGGAACATTTTATATGCCATTGATAAGCTCCGATATGTTTCCTTTGTTCTTGATATGCTCCAATTACTCTATGCCCCAATCTGTAAAGGAACCAAATATGTAAGATTGAAATGACAATTATGTTCTGCTCTTAATGATATTATGTCTAATAAATCAGATATATTCTGCCTTGTATTTTGGAACTGTATCTCTTTGGAAGTTGTACTATTTTGATATGGATATGTTAGTCACTTGTCGAGCTCTTTATGCTCACCCGTTTGTTGATAAATTTTTCAGGATAGCATATTGCTTGCTTAAATGATAAGATTCAAATGAGGCGGTGGAAAGTTTAGAAGATTTTGGGCAGACCTTTGTTAGCATATGTGTATTTGTTGTATAAGATACTCTGCATCTTATGAAATGTGACGATGAATCTAAACCCGTGGATTTTTTGTGTAAGATAAAGGATCCCTCATGTATAGGATTTTGGTATGTTAAGTTAAATTCGTGTAATGATATGATCTTATGGTAATCGTTGGTTTGGTGACTGCATAGACTTCCCCATTTGTGAATTTATATTGTGGTTATTATCTTGATGAGTTGAGTTCTGATTGTATGAATTATCGAGTGATGTGTGGTATGTTTATGAATTGCACAGGGTTATGAATTTGTAAACTATAGAGGTGAAATTTTGATCTGAATGTTTTCTTAGTGACCTCAAATGTGTGCTTGGATCCTGGGTTAGTTATGATGAAAATTTTAAATATTGTCGATATTTTTGAGGGGCGTGATAAGGTTCCAGGGTGTTGAGATGGTTGACGTTTTGCTCCGCTCACGTCGTTAGCCGCGGCACGCAAGGACGACCCAAAATCTAACCAAAACAACCCAAAAATGGGCCAAAACTGGCCATTTTTGGCTGAGCGAGCGAGCGGCGAGTGGCGGACAGCGAGCGAAGTGATAGGGAGCACCGTCCCTGCTATACGAATGCACCATACAGCACTATGCCACCCGGGGGGTTCCAGGGCGCTGAGATGGCTGACGTTTTGCTCCACTCACGTCGTTCGCCGTGGCACGCAAGAACTGCCAAAAAACTGGCCAATTTTGGCTGAGCGGCGAGCGGCGGACTGCGAGCGAAGGGAGAGGCAGCACCATCCCTGTTATACGAATGCCCCATCCAGCCCGGTACCACCCGTGGGGTTCCAGGGTGATGAGAAGTCTGACGTTTTGCTCCGCTCAAGTCGTTCACTGCGCCACACAAGAACGGCCCAAAAACTAGCCAAAAGAGCCCAAAAACGGGCCAAAACCGGCCATTTTGGTTGAGCGAGCGAGCGGCGAGCGGCGGACTGCGAGCGAAGCGAGAGGCAGCACCGTCCCTGCTATACGAATGCACCATCCAGCCCTGTGCCTTCCGAGGGGTTCCAGGGTGCTGAGATGGCTAACGTTTTGCTCCGCTCACGTCGTTCGCCGCGGCACGCAAGAACTGCCTAAAAACTACCCAAAACAGCACAAAAAAGGGCCAAAACTGGCCATTTTTTGCGGAGCGGTTGAGCGGCGGACAGTGAGCGAAGCGAGTGGCAGCCCCATCCTTGCTATACAAATGCCCCATCTAGCCCTGTACTACCCGGGGGGTTCCAGGGTGCTGAGATGGTTCACGTTTTGCTCCGCTCACGTCGTTCGCCGCGACACGCAAGAATGGCCCAAAATCTAGCCAAAACAACCGAAAAACGGGCCAAAACTGGCCATTTTTGGCTGAGCGAGCGAGCGGCGAGCGGCGGACAGCGAGAGAAGCGATAGGCAGCAACGTCCCTGCTATACGAATGCCCCATCCATCCTTGTGCCACCCGAGGGGTTCCAGGGTGCTGAGATGGCTGATGTTTTGCTTCGCTCACGTCATTTGCCGTGGCACGCAAGAACTGCCCAAAAACTGGCCAAAAATGCCCAAAAACGGGCCAAAACTGCCCATTTTTGGATGAGCGAGCGAGCGGCGAGCGACGGACAGCGAGCGAAGCGAGAGGTTGCACCGTCCCTGCTATACGAATGCCCCATCCAGCCCTGTGCCACCCTGGGGGTTCTATGATGCTAAGATGGCTGATGTTTAGCTCCGCACAGGTTGTTCACCGCGGCACGCAAGAACGCCCCAAAATTTGGCGAAAATAGCCCAAAAATGGGCCAAAACTGGCCATTTTGGCTGAGCGAGCGACGGACAGCGATCGAAGCGATAGGCAGCACCGTCCCAACTATACGAATGCCCCATCTAGCCCTGTGCCTCCCGGGGGGTTCCAGGGTGCTGAGATGGATGACGTTTTGCTCCGCTCACGTCGTTCGCCGCGGCACGCAAGAACTGCCCAAAAACTGGCCAAAACAGCCCAAAAACGGCAATTTTTTGGCTGAACGAGCGAGCGGCGAGCGGCGGACAGCGAGTGAAGCCAGAGGTAGCACCTTCCCTGCTATACGAATGCCCCATCCAGCCCTGTGCCACCCTGGGGGTTCCAGGGTGCTGAGATGGCTGACGTTTTGCTCCGCTCACGTCGTTCGCCGCGGCACACAAGAACGGCCCAAAAACTGGCCAAAACAGCACAAAAAGGGACAAAACTGGCCATTTTTGCCTGAGTGAGCGAGCGGCGAGCGGCGGACAGCGAGCGAAGCGAGAGGCAGGACCTTCCCTGCTATACGAAGGCACCATCCAGCCCTGTGCCACCCGGGGGGGTCTAGGGTGCTGAGATGGCTGACGTTTTGCTCCGTTAACGTCGTTCGCCGTGGCACACAAGAACTGCCCAAAAACAGGCCAAAACAGGCCAAAAACGAGCCAAAACTGGCCATTTTTGGTTGAGCGAGCGAGCGGCGAGCGGCGGACAGCGAGCGAAGCGAGAGGCAGCACCGTCCCTGCTATACGAATGCTCCATCCAGTCCTGTGCAACCCGGGGGGGTCCAGGGTGCTGAGATCGCTGACATTTTGCTCCGCTCACGTCGTTCAACGCGGCACACAAGAACGGCCCAAAAACTAGCCAAAACAGCCCAAAAAGGGCCAAAACTAGCCATTTTTGGCTGAGCGAGCGAGCGGCGAGCAACGGAAAGCGAGCGAAGCAAGAGGCAGCACCGTCCCTACTATACGAATGCACCATCCAGCCCTATGCCACTAGGGGGGGTCCAGGGTGCTGAGATGGCTGACTTTTTGCTCCGTTCACGTTGTTCACCGCGGCACGCAAGAAATGCCCAAAAACTAGCCAAAATGGCCCAAAAACGGACCAAAACTGGCCATTTTTGGCTGAGCGAGCGCGCGACTGTTAGGACTCTAGCTAGGAGAGTCCTAATTGAGATGGACATTCATGTGAAACCTACCTAAGCCGACCCCTATTAAAGAGGTGAAGAGGCCGGCTAGGGTTAGGAGATTGTTTCTTAGAGATAAATTAGGAGTTGTAAAGAAATAGGAGTCTTGATTAGAAGTCTATTAGGAGTTGGTTAGAAGAATGAGTCTTGAGTAGGAGTCTTGAGTAGGAGTCCTATTAGGAGTTAGGGTTTAGAAACCCTATAAATAGCCATGTATTCCTTCTCTTTTCATAAGCAATAGATGAATCTTTTCTGCAGCCTTTGAGCAGCAACTTGGAGGGAGGAACCCCTATAGAGTTCCAAGGAGGTCGATCCCCTAAAGAGATCAACCCCAAGTTTAGAATCTGCAAGGGTTCTAACACCTGATATTAGAGCAGTGTTCTTGGTGTCTCGCTGCCCTTCCATAGCCATCCATCAACCCTCCACAACCGCCCAAAGCAATTCCCACAATTGCTTAAGAGATCGTTGTCAAATTCCACCGTCATCTCCACCACCACGGATCATCCTTTGATCTCCCCGTGAATTGCAACAGGTTCTAGTTTTCTACCTTACTGCTGCTGCAATTTAGTTATCCTTATTTGAAAATCGCAAAAAAAATTATTCCTATATTGCTGCATATACTTTTCGTCATAAAGTTTTCATCTCTACGACGAAAGATACATTGCAGAATTCCAACCGTATAGCACCGTCTGTTTGATCTTGCTACTGTATTTTTTCTATCCAAATCTCTACGAATTTTTTATGACATCTTTGACATTTCCTAATAGCAGATTCCCGTTAGTTTAATAAAAAAATTCTCAATATAAACCACTGATCTTTTACGTCTAATCTGCTATACTTAAAAATCTGTGCTGCAGAAAATTTCAGCCGCATATTGTTGCCTTAACCCATCTATTTGCAATCTTTTTTGAATGAAATTTCTTATACACTTCATAGATCATCTTGGCTTCCATCTAAAGTTGATCTATAAAGAAATTTATCTCTAAAAACGATTTTGTGTTGCTGCAAATTTTCGTCGTAACATGCTGGAATTTCTCGACGAGAATTCTGTTATCGCAACTTGCACCAATTTCCTTGCTGTTATACTGCCGAAATTTTCTTGATTAAATTAGATATCCTTGCTGTCATATAAATTGTGATTTTTCTATCAATTCCCTCCTCAATTCTCTCACTTTTTGGTGGGAATTACGTCGAGAAACCGTTGTTTCTTCGACGATAATTCTACTCTTATAAGAAAGCATATACTTGCTGCAACTTCCATTGATTTCTACCAAACCTTTGCTACCATCTACCACAGATCCAAAACTTTTATCTACAGCCCTAAAACTCTACCAAACCACACCCTCAACCTGCACCCAAAATAGCCACAAAACAAGCCTAAACCGTAGCCTACATCCACCAATCTACCAACCCTTTCGACCATCACCTCTCTCAACCAATACATGCCTTTAACCCGACAACAAAAGAGAGATCCTGATATCACAGATTAGATGATATATACTATGATATCTGAGGAGGTATTCAATGCTAAATTTGAAGCTTTCGAGGCGCGCATGGAGGATAAGATTGGGATGCTCTTTACCGAACTCAGATTGGGCCGACCACTAAGCCCGAAGAAATCACATCAAGGAGAGAGCTTTGCCCAATCGCACCAAGCCCAAATATATGACTTCCAAGAGAGGAGAAACTCTATGACCAACCTCAATTATCCATGCATGAGAGTGGACTTCCCTAGATGGGAAGAAGGAGACCCGATTGGTTGGATCTCGCGCGCGGAGCGATATTTTCGGTACCACAAAATCGCAAATACATCTATGGTGAAAATTGCAGCTATACATCTTGAAGGGGATGCTATACAGTGGTTTAACTAGTTTGAACATACTTTTTTTTTGGTAAGTAAAATTAAATTGATTATGTGTAAAGTTTCTACAAATAGCTTTATCTATACAAGTCATAGACAAAGCCATGTAACTCATAGAGTGCGAATGCGATAGTTATGACTACACGTGCTGTAGACTATAACTCCTAAGATCTTTAGCTAATAGAAAATGTTTGGCATCATTCCCAAGATCTTTAGCTAATAGCAAAATTAAAATTGATAAAAATATATTTTTCTCTTTGGGTAAAGTGCTTCGTTTTGAGATCTTGCTCCATACAGGATCTTGTGTCTCTAATAATCTCTTTCAATAGCTGAGCATTGTTTGTGTGTTGACATTCAAAGATTCTATTATATCTCTCCTTCCACATCCACCAAATAGCGCATCTGAAAGTAACCTTTGCCAGTTGTGTGAGAGGCCCTTTTCTTGAGAAACATTGCACGAGGTCGCCTAGTTCTTGGTGCAAGTTTGGTTGCGGCAGTCTATTTAGTTCAAATCGCTGGAGAATCTCCTTCCATATCCATTTTGTATAATCACAAGCAAAATAGAGGTGGTCAACAGTTTCTTCTTGTTACATACAAAGGGAGCATCGGTTAACATGATAGATACCTCTTCTTTTCATATTGTCTATTGTAGGTAGTTTATTGAGAAGGGCCTGCCATGTACATAAGGAATATCTTTGTGATCCCGGTCGATCCCATGTCCAACTGCTTGGGACCCACTTGTTATTTCTTTGCCTAATTTGATTCCATGCGGATGTGGCACTAAATTTGCCATTGTCATGAGGCCAAATAAGTATATCTGAAGAGTTGTTCGTGATTGGAATAGCTATAATAGTCGGCCAAAGTGATAACATTTCGGGAGAAATAGGATTAGGGAGACACTAGGTACCATTAGCAATGAACTCAGAAACCTTCCAATCTTTGGGAGCCCCAAGATCTTTTCGTATTCTTTCACCATATAATTGAAATATACTCTTCCCATTCACCCAAGGATCGTACCACATATTAGTACTAGTTCCGGAAGAGATTGCATAGGAAATGTGTTTGATTAGCCAATTCCTTGCCTTTAAAATTCCTTTCCAAGCTACAGAGTGGTATGTTCTTGTTGAAATTTCCCAGATTGATTCTTTTAAAAGATACCTAGCAGAAACCCAATGTGACCATAAGGAACATTTGTTTTGCAAAAGATCCCACAACTGCTGCACCAGACATGCTTGATTCCAATCTCTAGTATTTCTCAAGTTTAGCCCCCCTTCATCTTTCGGTTTGCAAATGCTATCCCAATTTACCATATGCATTGCCTTATCATTTGTGCCATTCCAGAAGAAGTTCATTAATAACCGTTCATTATCTTGGAGAAGTCCAAAGAGCAGAAGAAATGCATTACACCAATATATAGAGTAGGAGTGCAATCTAGAATGGATGAGTTCGAGTCATGCTTTTTTGATAGAAACCTATTTTTCCAAGAAGAAATTCTATTCTTTTTTTTTTTTTTGCAAGATAGGCTGATAGTGAGTTTTGTGAATACTGTGGATATGAGCGGAAGACCCAAATAAGGGCGGCAAGCTTCCCTCACTAACCCCCCAAAGTTTTGTGCAATAAAGACATTATCCTCAACGTAAGGGCTCATATATACTTTACTTTTTTTGCATGATTTAACTGAAGTCCGAAACCATACCAAAGTCATTCATAATAGTAGCCGGGTTCTTTCTTGAAGTTGGTTCATTTTAGAGAAAGATAAGTAAGTCATCTGCAAATGTTATATGTGATATATGAACAGAACCAAACATTGGGTACCTTAATGCTGCCATTTAAGACCGCGTGTTCCAACATCTGACTAAGTCCTTCCATCGCAATAGTAAAAAAAGAT
This sequence comes from Musa schizocarpa, assembly GCA_900464855.2. Lineage (NCBI taxonomy): Eukaryota > Viridiplantae > Streptophyta > Magnoliopsida > Zingiberales > Musaceae > Musa > Musa schizocarpa. Next base: position 103,069 of record UBIG03000006.1, read on the forward strand.
CTGGAGAGAGTGGATCACCTTGTCGGATGCCATTCGTGCTCCCAAAAAAACCAATTGGTGAGCCATTAAAGAGTATCGAAAACTTTGGAGTTTCAGGCAAGATTGAATCCAATTAACCCATTCTTTGTGGGAAGTTCATATCGAGGAGCATCTTATAGATAAACTTCCTATTAACTGAATCGAAGGCTTTCCGTAAATCAGCTTTAAAACATATTTTTGTCCCTCTTGCTTTTGAATGCAAATCTTTGACCAAGTCATTAGCAAGCAAAATGTTATGATGTATACTTCTCCCTTTGATGAAAGCAGCTTGATTTGGGCTAATGATCTTGTGTATTACCTTTTGCATTCTATTTGCCAATACTTTGGAGATGATCTTGTAAATAAAGTTGCATAATGATATGGGTCGATAGTTCTCTAGTGAATCAGCCCCTGCATTCTTCGGAATTAAGGAAATAAAAGTGCAATTCATCTCTCTAAGAATATGACCTGAAGAGAAAAAATGTTGGCAAGCCTTGATCACATCATTTCCAATAATAGACCAAGCAGTTTGGTAAAATTCAGCTGGAAATCCATCTAGACCTGGGCTTTTGTGCTTTGATGCCTTAAAGACAACACATACAATTTTGTCATCTGTAATTGGGGCATTGAGGATTGAAATAGCTTCCGAATCAAGTTTTCTAGTCGGCTCCACATGAATGTTATTAGGTTTCCCAGCTTGATTGAGTAAGGAATAAAAAAATTGCTCTGTGTGTGCTTTAACCTCATCCAAATTCTCAATAAGATTATCATCTTTGTCTCTGCATTTGCTGATATGGTTAATAGCCCTTCGAGTAGCAATTGAAGCATAGAAAAATTTTGTATTGGAATCCCCTAGCGTAAGCCAATGTTGTCGAGACTTCTACTTTGCAAAACATTCCTCCTGTTTTAAGGCTTGCATGAAGTTATTTCTGGCTTCTGCCTCTTTGTAGATAATATTTTCATCATTTGGCTGAAGTTGCAGCTCATGTTGCAATGACATTAGTTCCTTTCTGCAAAATTGAACTCTGGTGTTAATATTGCCAAAGGTATTTGTATTCCACTCCTTTAGTGCTGCTTTACAGGCTTTGAGCTTTTGACATAAGATGTAAGGGGGGGATCCATGCACATTAACATTCCAAGTAGATCTGAACATACTTATGGAGTCTTTTCATGGCAACAATTCAAAGAAGGACTGCTGATACGCTTCAAACCAACCGATTACGAGAATATTGACGGACAACTAGCAAAGATCCGACAAACCTCCACCATTCAGGAGTACCAAACCAGGTTTGAAAGGTTATCTAATCAAACTCATGATTGGTCTAAAAAACAGCTATTGAGGACCTTCATTGAGGGCTTGAAGCCGGAGATCTGAGGAGAAGTTAAAGCGTGACAACCGTATACGCTTATGGCAGCCATCTCTTTCGCACGACATCAAGAGGAGCAATTGAACCATGAAGCTCGGAGGACTAGGGTCACTCCTCAACTAGTAATATTGAAGCCCTCAGCCCCCCCTACTATCGACCAAGTCCCTACACCAAAGAGGTTAACAGGAGAAGAGCTTCGGGAGCGATATGCGAAGGGGTTATGTTGGCATTGTGACGAGCCGTGGAGCCGTGAGCATCGCTGTAGTAAAGGGAGACTTCTTATGATTGAACCAATAGAAGAAGAAGTCATTGAACATTCAGAAGTGAGCCTTGAACGTGAAGAAGAAGATGCAGAAGAAGAGCTACAATCGATCGAAGTTACGGTACATGCACTAGCCGACTACTCAAACCCGCAAACGATGAAAGTTGGAGGCCTTCTCAAACAACAACCGATCACTGTTCTCATCGACATGGGCAGTAATATTAACTTTCTAAACAGTAAGGTTGCTGTCCCTATGGCTTTACCTATTGAGAATTGCAGCAGGTTTGACGTTAAGGTCACCGACGGACGGATTTTGAAGTATGATCGTAGGCGCCAGCAAGAGAAACTATTGCTGCAGAACCAAGAGATAATTACAGATTTCTTCCTTCTCCCGCTTGATGATCATGAGGCCATGCTCATAATTAAATGGTTGACAACATTAGGCGATATTTCTTGGAATTTTATGCAACTAATTATGAAATTTTACAGTAAGGAGAAACAGGTGATACTTAACGAGAAACATGGGGGCGACGTAACGATGATTTGCACACAACAAATGGAGAAGATTTTGCATAAAGCATGCTGCAGATTTTTGGTACAACTTGAGCAGCAAACTAAGGGAGAGCCAATAGAATTTGAAGATCCAAACCTACTTCCTTTGCTTGCTGAATTTTCCGATATATTTGACGAACCTTACAACCTACCTCTTACCCGTCGGCATGATCATTATATAACGATTCTTTCAGACAAACCTCCAGCAAATACTCGGCCATATCAATATCTATATCTCCAGAAGGATAAAACAGAAAGGATTGTAAAAGAGATGCTCAAAACAGGAGTTATTCGGCCAAGTTGCAACCTCTACTCTTCACCAGTGCTACTTGTACGCAAGAAGGATGGAACATGGCGAATATGCATTGATTACCGAGCTTTTGTTAGGATCGGAGCAGCACTAAGAGGGGGGGTTGAATTAGTGTAGCGGATTAAAACTTCGGTTTTTAAAAAATCTTTCGTATGATAAGAGCGGAACTTGACAAGCTTAATCTTGAAATTCATAATCAAGTCATCAAAATCGATTTCGAGATTTCACAACATGTCATATGGAATTTGACGGAGAATGATTAGATTCACCGAGAGATGGGAAGAAGATGAAAGACTTTACGGAAAATCCAATCAAACAAGTTTATTGTTTAGGGACAATTTAACATACCTAATTCCCTTCTAATGAATTCAAATTGGTCTTCATTCAAGGCTTTTGTGAATATATCTGCTAATTGATGCTTTGTGTCAATGAATTCTAGAACAACATTATTGTTAAGGACATGATCACGTATGAAATGATGCCTAACGTCGATGTGCTTAGTTCTAGAATGCTGAATTGGATTTTTAGTAAGACATATGGCACTTGTATTATCACATTTTATGGGAATATTTTTAAAGTGAATTCCATAGTCTTCTAATGTATTTTTCATCCAAACAACTTGTGCACAGCATGCACTTGCAGCAATGTATTCGGCTTCCGCCGTAGAGAGTGCAACTGAATTTTGTTTCTTGGAAGTCCAAGAAACAAGTGCATGTCCTAAAAATTGGCATGTTCCGGATGTACTTTTTTTATCAATTCTGCATCCGCCAAAATCAGCATCCGCATAGGCTATTAAATCAAAATTTTCAGATTTTGGATACCATAATCCTAAATTTGGAGTTCCTTTAAGATACTTAAATATTCTTTTAACACTTTTAAGATGAGATAATTTAGGATTTGATTGAAACCTAGCACAAAGTCCTACACTAAACATAATATCCAGTCTAGTCGCGGTAAGGTAGAGTAGACTACCTATCATTCCCCTATATGTTTTTTGATCAAAATTTTCACTATTTTCATCCATATCTAACTTAGTCGCAGTACTCATAGGGGTGTTTATTGCTTTTGAATTATCCATGTTAAATCGTTTTAACAATACTAATGTGTATTTAGATTGGTTAATAAATATACCATCCTTAAGTTGTTTGATTTGTAATCCTAAAAAGAAAGTTAATTCCCCCATTAAACTCATTTCAAATTCATGGCTCATAGATTTGGCAAATGATTCACATAATGACTCATCCGAAGAGCCTAAAATAATATCGTCAACATAAATTTGCACAATAAGAAAATTATTTTCAAAATGTTTAATAAACAATGTAGTATCAACCTTGCCTTTGGTAAAATTATTTAAAATAAGAAAGGAACTAAGCCTTTCATACCAAGCTCTAGGAGCTTGTTTCAAGCCATAGAGAGTCTTAGTCAATTTGAATACATGATTAGGAAGAAGAGAATTTTCAAATCCGGGAGGTTGTTCGACATATACTTCTTCGGAAATAAAACCATTCAAGAAGGCACTTTTGACATCCATTTGAAATAGTTTAAAATTATAACTACTAGCATAGGCAAAGAGCATCCTTATGGCTTCTAATCGAGCCACGGGAGCGAAGGTTTCTTCGTAATCGATACCTTCTTATTGGTTGAAGCCTTTGGCCACTAATCTAGCCTTGTTTCTAACCACGATACCATTTTCGTCTTGCTTGTTTCTAAAGACCCACTTAGTACCAATGACTAAATGGTCACTAGGTCTAGGAACAAGCTCCTACACCTTGTTTCTCTCAAATTGATTCAGTTCCTCTTGCATTGCAATAATCCAAAAATCATCTTTTATGGCCTCGTCAATGCAATTAGGTTCGATTTGAGAGAGGAAGGCGGCATTAGCACAAAAATTCTTGAAAGAGGAACGAGTTTGAACCCCTTTAGATATATCCCCTATAATTAGCTCCTTTGGATGAGCATCTATATACTTCCATTCCTTAGGTAAGGAAATTTCGGAAGAAGATGCATCCAAGTTGCTATTTTGAGGAGAGGGTTCATTTAAATTCAAATTATCAAAACCAAGATCATCATCAAAATCATTTTTATTAAAATTTGAGACTTCATTAAAAACTACATGAATAGACTCTTCAATTCCTAAGGTTCTTTTATTAAAAATCCGAAAGGCTTTCGAAACGGAAGAGTAACCAAGAAAGATGCCTTCATCGGATTTTGCATCAAATTTTCCTAAGGCATCCCTTTCATTTAAAATAAAGCATTTACAACCGAAAACTTTAAAATAGGAAATATTTGGTTTTTTGTTATTCCATAATTCATAGGGAGTTTTTGATAAGGAAGGTCTTATTAGGGCTCTATTCATGATGTAGCAAGCCGTATTTACGGCTTCGGCCCAGAAATACTTAGGTAAACTATGTTCATTTAACATAGTTCTTGCCATTTCTTGTAGGTTTCTATTTTTTCTTTCAACTACTCAATTTTGTTGGGGATTTCTCGGAGTGGGGAAGTTATGGTTGTATCTATTAACTTCACAAAAATTTTGAAAGTCATGGTTTTGAAATTCGCCACCATGATCACTCCGAATTGATGAAATCATGAACCCTTTTTCGTTTTGAGTGAGTTTACAAAATTTAGAGAAACACTTGAAACAATCACTTTTGTGAGCTAAGAAATAGGTCCAAGTGTATCTAGAGTAGTCATCAACAATCACAAAAGCATATTTGCTTCCACCTAGACTAGTTGTATCAATTGGTCCAAATAAGTCCAAATGGATCAATTGTAACGGTCTAGTGGTGCTAATTTGATTTTTTGGTTTGAAGCTTGTTTTTATTTGTTTCCCTAGTTGACATGCATCGCATACCTTATCTTTAATAAACTTCATATTCGGAATCCCTCGTACTAATTCTTGAGATGAGATTTTAGATATTGTTTTCATGCTTGCATGGCCTAATCTCCTATGCCAAAGCCAAGCATCATCATTTATGGCGGAGAAACACATTTCATTACTTAGTTCATCAAGATTGATGGTATAGACATTATTTTGTTTTAAAGCAATCATAGTCATGTTATGATTTGGTTTTTCAATAATGCACATATTTGATTCAAATCTAACGATATAACCTTTATCGCATAATTGACTAATGCTAAATAGATTATGTTTTCATCCATCAACTAGTAACACATCATCATTGGAAAAACTTGATTTGTTACCTATGGTTCCCTTTCCAATGATTTTGCCTTTGTTGTTGTCTCCGAAGGTGACATAGCCTTCGTCCATGCTAGTGAGCTTGGTGAATTGGGATGGATCTCCGGTCATATGCCTTGAGCATCCACTATCAAGATACCATCTCTTGCTCCTAGCATGTGATGGTGTATGTTTCTACAAGAAGGAATTATTTTTAGGTACCCATTTACTTTTGGGTGCCTCAAAAACTAATCTAACTTGTTTATCATGTTGCATAGACTTGATCATGGTTCCTTTAGGAACCCAAATCAATTTGTTCGGACTAATTTTCTTGAATGGACATTGGTAAGTTATATGTCCATATTTGCAACAAAAGTTGCAATTGCTTTGATATTGAACATGTAAGATAGGACCTTTAACGAAGGTGGTTGGATTTTGGTGAGTACTTCTCACAAATCCGATTCCACTCCTTTTAGGAACGTGACCCTTATTTGTAAGGATCATGTTTAAGGACTTGCTACCGACCTCGAATTTCTTCAAGGTGTCCTTAAGTACTAAGTTCTCATTTTGGAGAGTTTCTAAATCATGGCATTTAACACATGGAGCTAGACAATCATGATATTCAGTTTTTAATTTATCAAAAGCACAAGTAAGACTATCATGCTCCATTCTTAGCAATTTGTATTTTCTACTAATTGTCTTACATTCATCAAATAACTCATCGAAGGCATTTAATAAATCATGATAAGGTAAATCTGCATTAATTAAATCCGTTACCTCTTCTTCAAGGCCATTAGGGGCATAGTGAGCAACTTGCTTTCGGTGTTGGACTCCTCTTCTTGGATGTGCTTGAGTCATCCAATGTTGCCTTGAGCCTTCTTCTTTGGTGTTCTCTTTTTTTGGCTTGAGGGCAATCGTTCTTGTAGTGTCCCGGTTTTTTTTTGCATTCATAGCAAATCACTTGGTCCTTCTTTTGTTCAAATTTATTTTTTGTATTATTTTTAAATTTGTTCTTCCTTAAATATTTTTTGAATTTTTGAGTCAAAAGTGCAATGTCATTGTCACTGTCCTCATCACTTGATGTTCCTTTCAAGTGGTCTTCTTGTGATTTGAGTGCCATATCCTTCCTGTTCTTTGGAAGGGGGTTCTCGAGCTTGTCATGAGTTTGACATGTCATTTCGTAGGTCATTAGAGACCCAATGAGTTCTTCAAGAGGGAATGTTTTAAGGTCTTTGGCCTCTTGAATGGCCGTAACTTTTGGATCCCAACTTTTAGGGAGGGATCTTAAGATTTTAGTTACTAGTTTAAAGTTAGTAAAATCTTTACCAAGAGCTTTGAGTCCATTGATGACATCCGTAAACCGGGTGTACATGTCTCCGATGGACTCACTTGGTTTCATTAGGAAAAGTTCGTAAGAGTGCACAAGAATATTGATTTTGGACTCTTTCACTCGGCTAGTGCCTTCATGAGTGACCTCAAGAGTTCTCCAAATATCAAAAGCCGAATCACAAATTGAAACACGATTAAATTCGTTTTTGTCTAGTGCACAAAACAAGGCATTCATAGCCTTTGCATTTAAAGCAAAAACCTTCTTCTCCGATTCATTCCATTCGCTCATCGGAAGAGAAGATTTTTGAAATCCGTTTTCAACAATAGTCCAAAGCTCAAAATCCATAGAAATGAGGAAGATCCTCATCCGAGTCTTCCAATACGTGTAATTCGACCCATTAAATATAGATGGACGTGTGATAGAATGGCCCTCTTGCATGCCGGAGTAAGCCATCTCCCTTGGATATTAAACCAAATATGAGAGATAACCTTGCTCTGATACTAATTGTTAGGATCGGAGCAGCACTAAGAGGGGGGGGTGAATTAGTGCAGCGGATTAAAACTTCGGTTTTTAAAAAATCTTTCGTATGATAAGAGCGGATCTTGACAAGCTTAATCTTGAAAGCGTATTCTTAAATATGCACAGCAAAAGTAATAAGGAACTAAAGCGTATAAGAAGGTTTGCAATAATGTAAATAGCAATAATGAAATGCAAACCAAGGATCACGCCGATTTTAGAGTGGTTCGGTCAAATGACCTACTCCACTTGCGAGGCCCCTCTTCGATGAGGCTCCTACCTTCCACTAGCAAGTCTCTTGAAATGGAAGGGTAAATACCCCTCTTACAACTCTTTACAAGCGGTTCACTCTCTTAAAGATTTTCGAGAAGAGATGAGGTGAACACTAGCAAATTGAAAAGAAGACAAGCTAACACTTTTCTAAGACCTTTCTCTCAAACTCTTGCTGCTCAAAAAGTTGTGATCTCAGCTGAGATTTGAGGGGTATTTATAGGCCTCAAGAGGATTCAAATTTGGGCTCCAAAATTCAAATTCTCTTTGGGTTCCCGATGCTGGCGGTGCCTTTGCCCAGCCAAGAGGTGCCACCGCCCAGCCCAGGAGGTGTCACCGCCCAGCCAGGCGTTGCCACCGCCTGGCTCTCCGGTTCACTTGGTTTGGCACCGCCTGGCTCTCCGGTTCACTTGGTTTGGCTTACTTTTAGCCCAAACCAAATCTGTCTTTGGCCCTAGTTGGCCCCTAACCAGGATATAGGATTATCTTCTTAATCCTAATCCTAATTACAAGTGAACTACATAACAAAACAGATCCTAAGCAATTTATTAACCGCGAACTTCAAGTCTTGTTCCGGCGAGCTTACCGACGAACTTCCTTCGACGGGGTCCAAGCACGCTCCCGAACTTGTGATGACTTTAATGAGTAGCTGAGACTTCTCGGTGATCTCTGCGAACCTCCGACGATCTCTTCGGCGAACTTCCAACAGTTTCCCGATTTCTTCTCGGTTGGTTCCGGCAGCATCTCCGACGATTCTTCGGACTCTTAAACGTTCATCGAACTCGACTCCGGTATACTTGCTTTGTGTTTTCTGGTTATCGTAGTTAATCCTGCACACTTAGCTCAATAATATGGATTAGATCAAATAACCCATCAATTGATTTTATCATCAAAATCCGAGATTCAACTGCTTTAAATGGCATCACCGTCAAGGACAAGTACCCAATACTAGTGGTGGATGAACTTCTTGATGAATTAAAAGGAGCTCGAGTCTTCACGAAGTTGGACCTCCGATCCGGTTACTACCAAATTCGGGTATGTGACGATGACATTACAAAAACTGCATTTCGCACACATAATGGCCATTATGAATTCTTAGTAATGCCTTTTGGACTCACTAATGCTCCTTCAACCTTTCAAAGTCTCATGAACGATATTTTTCGGAGCTATCTTCGTAAATTTGTGCTGGTATTTTTCGATGATATTCTCATTTACAGCCCTTCTCTTGAGACTCACTTTCAGCATTTACGGATTGTTCTGATGATCCTTCGGGAGAATACTCTTTTTGTAAAGCAACCAAAGTGCAGCTTTCTCCAGCAAAAAGTAGAGTATCTTGGGCATATAATATCAGAAAAAGGAGTGGCATTAGACCCAGCAAAAATTGAGGCAATGCAAGGCTGGCCGAAACCTACAAACGTGAAATTACTGCGGGGGTTCCTTACACTAACGGGCTACTACCAAAAATTTGTTAAGGACTATGGGAAAATCAGTGCACCACTCACTTCTTTACTGAAAAAAGATGCTTTCCAATGGTCAGACAAAGCCTCTGCAACCTTCGACAAACTTAAGGCAGCCATGACAACGACGCCGGTGCTTGCGCTACCAGATTTCAATAGACCCTTCATCATTGAGACCGATGCATCTGGAGTCGGAATTGGAGCCGTTCTCATGCAAGATGGTCGACCAGTCACATACACTAGCAAGACACTATCTCCCTACCATCAAAATAAGTCAATATATGATAAGGAGATGCTTGCCATTGTGCGCGCAGCAACGAGGTGGAGACCCTACTTGAATGGTCGACGATTTCAAATTAAAATCGACCATAAAAGCCTCAAGTACTTTTTGGAGCGAAAGATATCATCCCCTGAGCAGAAAAAATGGGTAACAAAACTTCTTTGATTTGATTATGAAATAACTTACAAAAAGGGGAAAGACAATATTTTTGCAGATGCGCTTTTGCAACTACCCGAGCAAGCTGAAGTTTCAACCGTTTCACTTCCGACCAGCGACATCCTTGAGGATATTAAGATGGAATGGCAGGAAAATTCAGAGACAAGTAAGATTATAAAAAAATTGCAGGAAGCACCAAGCTCCGTGGCTCATTACAATTGGGACTCAAAAAAATTACACTATAAGGGACGCATTGTGCTTATGATAAATTCTACTTGCATCTTCACGAGCAGATTTTGGACAAAGTTATTCTATATACAGGGTACTAAATTTAAAGGGAGTACGGCATATCACCCGCAAATCAACGGCCAGACAAAATTTGTAAATAGGTGCTTGGAGACAGCCCAAAGCCACCCACCAAATATGACTATCCAAGGAGAATTCTAGACCCAACCAAGTGTCATTATTGATCGACGGATCATGACTCGACGACGACGACCCACTACTACAGTGCTAATACAGTGGGTGAACCAACCAATAGAAGATGCCACTTGGGAGAACTATGACGACTTGAAGATCAAATTCCCAAAATTCATGAATCGTCAGCCTCGAGGACAAGGCTGATTTGAAGAGGGCGGGTTTGTTAGGACTCTAGCTAGGAGAGTCCTAATTGAGAGGGGCATTCATGTAAAACCTACCTAAGCCGACCCCTATTAAAGAGGTGAAGAGGCCGGCTAGGGTTAGGAGATTGTTTCTTAGAGATAAATTAGGAGTTGTAAAGAAATAGGAGTCTTGATTAGAAGTATAGTAGGAGTTGGTTAGAAGAAGGAGTCTTGAGTAGGAGTCCTATTAGGAGTTAGAGTTTAGAAACCCTATAAATAGCCATGTATTCCTCCTCTTTTCATAAGCAATAGATGAATCTTTTCTGCAGCCTTTGAGCAACAACTTGGAGGGAGGAACCCCTATAGAGTTCCAAGGAGGCGATCCCCTAAAGAGATCAACCCCAAGTTTAGAATCTGCAAGGGTTCTAACAGCGACGTGCGGCGGACAGCGAGCGAAGCGAGAGGCTGCACCATCCTTGCAATACAAATGCCCCATCCAACACTGTGCCATCCGGGGGTTCAAGGGTGCTGAGATGGCTGACGTTTTGCCCCGCTCACGTCGTTCATCGCGGCACGCAAGAACTACCAAAAAACTAGCCAAAACAGCTCAAAAAGGGCCAAAACTAGCCATTTTTGGCAGAGCGAGCGAGCGGCGAGCGGCGGACAGTGAGCGAAGCGAAAGGCAGCATCGTCCCTGCTATACGAATGCCCCATCCAGCCCTGTGCCACCCGGGGGGTTCCAGGGTGCTGAGATGGCTGACATTTTGCTCCGCTCACGGCGTTCGTCGTGGCACACAGGAACGACCCAAAAACTGGCCAAAACAGCCCAAAAACGGGCCAAAACAGCCCAAATCGGGCAAAAACTGGCCATTTTTTGCTGAGCGAGCGAGCGAGGGGAGGCGGACAGCGAGCGTAGCGAGAGGTAGCACCGTCCCTGCTATACGAATGCCCCATCCAGCCATGTACCACCCGGGGGGTTCCAGGGTGCTGAGATGGCTGACGTTTTGCTCCGCTCACGTCGTTTGCCGCGGCACGCAAGAACTGCTTAAAAACTAGCCAAACAGCCAAAAAACATGCCAAAACTGGCTATTTTTGGCTGAGCGAGAGAGCGGCGAGCGGCGAACAGCGAGCAACGCGAGAGGCAGCACCGTCACTGCTATACGAATGCCCCATCCAGCCTTGTGCCACCCGGGGGGTTCCAGGATGCTGAGATGGGTGACATTTTGCTCCGCTCACGTCGCTCGTCGTGGCATGCAAGAACTGCCCAAAAACTGGCCAAAATGGCCCAAAAAGGGCCAAAACTGGCAATTTTTGGCTGAGCTAGCGAGCGGCGGACAGCGAGCGAATCGAGAGGCAGCACCGTCCCTGCTATACGAATGTGCCATCCAGCCCTGTGCGACCCGGGGGGTTCCAGGGTGCTGAGATGGCTGAAATTTTGCTCCGCTCACGTCGTTCACCGTGACACACAATAACGGCCCAAAAACTGGCCAAAACAGCCCAAAAACGGGTCAAAACTTGCAATTTTTGGCTGAGCGAGCGAGCGGCGAGCGGCGGACAGCGAGCGGCGAGCGGCGGACAGCAAGCGAAGCAAGAGGCAGCACCGTCCCTACTATACGAATGCCCCATCCAGCCCTGTGCCACCCGAGGGGTTCCAGGGTGCTGAGATGGCTGACGTTTTGCTCCGCTTACGTTGTTCGCCGCGGCACGCAAGAACTGCCCAAAAACTGACCAAAACGGACCAAAAACGGGCCAAAACTGGCCAAAACTTGCCATTTTTGGCAGAGCTATCGAGCGGCGAGCGGTAGACAGTGAGCGAAGCGAGAGGCAACCCCGTTCCTACTATACGAATGCCCCATCCAGCCCTGTGCCAACCGGGGGGTTGCAGGGTATTGAGATGGCTGACGTTTTGCTCCGCTCACCTCGTTCGTCGCGGCATGAAAGAACTGACCAGAAACTTGTCAAAACGGCCCAAAAACGTGCCAAAACTGGCCATTTTTGGCTGAGCGAGCGAGCGGCGAGCAGTGGACAGCGAGCGAAGCGAGAGGCAGCACCGTCCCTGCTATACGAATGCCCCGTCCTGCCCTGTGCCACCCGGGGTGTTCCAGGGTGCTGAGAAGGCTGACGGTTTGCTCCGCTCACGTCGTTCGCCACGGCACACAAGAACGGACCAAAAACTAGCGAAAGGAGCCCATAAACGGGCCAAAACCGGCCATTTTTGGCTGAGCGAGCGAGCGGCGAGCAGCAGACCGCGAGCGAAGCGAGAGGCAGTACCGTCCCTGCTATACGAATGCACCATCCAGCCCTATGCCATCCGAGGGGTTCCAGGGTGCTGAGATGGATGAGGTTTTGCTCCGCTCACATCGTTCGCCGCGGCACGCAAGAACTGCCCAAAAACTTTTTTTTTTTTGGTAAGTAAAAGTAAATTGATTATGTGTAAAGTTTCTACAAATAGCTTTATCTATACAAGTCATAGACAAAGCCATGTAACTCATAGAGTGCGAATGCGATAGTTATGACTACACATGCTGTAGACTATAACTCCTAAGATCTTTAGCTAATAGAAAATGTTTGGCATCATTCCCAAGATCTTTAGCTAATAGCAAAATTAAAATTGATAAAAAATATATTTTTCTCTTTGGGTAAAGTGCTCTGCGTTTTGAGATCTTGCTCTATCAGGATCTTGTGTCTCTAATAATCTCTTTCAATAGCTGAGCATTGTTTGTGTGTTGACATTCAAAGATTCATTTACATCTCTCCTTCCACATCCACCAAATAAGCGCATCCTGAAAGTAACCTTTGCCGGTTGTGTGAGAGGCCCTTTTCTTGAGAAACATTGCATGAGGTAAGCCTAGTTCTTGGTGCAAGTTTGGTTCTTGGCAGTCTATTTAGTTCAAATTGCTGGAGAATCTCCTTCCATATCCATTTTGTATAATCACAAGCAAAATAGAGGTGGTCAACGGTTTTCTTCTTGTTGCATACAAAGGGAGCATCGGTTAACATGATAGATACCTCTTCTTTTCATATTGTCTATTGTAGGTAGTTTATTGAGAAGGGCCTGCCATGTACATAAGGAATGTCTTTGTGATCCCGGTCGATCCCATGTCCAACTGCTTGGGACCCACTTGTTATTTCTTTGCCTAATTTGATTCCATGCGGATGTGGCACTAAATTTGCCATTGTCATGAGGCCAAATAAGTATATCGAAGAGTTGTTCATGATTGGAATAGCTATAATAGTCGGCCAAAGTGATAACATTTGGGAGAAATAGGATTAGGGGACACACCGGTACCATTAGCAATGAACTCAGAAACCTTCCAATCTTTGGGAGCCCCAAGATCTTTTAAAGTATTCTGTCACCATATAATTGAAATATACTCTTCCCATTCACCCAAGGATCGTACCACATATTAGTACTAGTTAGGAAGAGATTGTATAGGAAATGTGTTTGATTAGCCAATTCCTTACCTTTAAAATTCTTTCCAAGCTGCAGAGTGGTATGTTCTTGTTGAAATTTCCCAGATTGATTCTTTTGAAAGATACCTAGTGTAAAACCCAATGTGACCATAAGGAACATTTGTTTTGCAAAAGATCCCACAATTGCTGCACCGGACATGCTTGATTCCAATCTCTAGTATTTCTCAAGTTTAGCCCCCTTCATCTTTCGGTTTGCAAATGCTATCCCAATTTACCATATGCATTGCCTTATCATTTGTGCCATTCAAAAGAAGTTCATTAATAACCGTTCAATATCTTGGAGAAGTCCAAAGGCGGAAGAAATGCACTACACCAATATATAGAGTAGGAGTGTCTGAACGGATGAGTTCGAGTCGTCCTGCTTTTGATAGAAACCTATTTTTCCAAGAAGAAATTATATTCTTTATTTTTTTTGCAAGATAGGTGACAATTGAGTTTTGTGAATACCTATGGATATGAGCGGAAGACCCAAAATAAGGAACCGGCAAGCTTCCCTCACTAACCCCCAAAGTTTGTGCAATAAAGACATTATCCTCAACGTAAGGGCTCATATATACTTTACTTTTTTGCATGATTTAACTGAAGTCCAGAAACCATACCAAAGTCATTCATAATAGTAGCGGGTTCTTTCTTGAAGTTGGTTCATTTTAGAGAAAGATAAGTAAGTCATCTGCAAATGTTATATGTGATATATGAAGGAGAACCGGCATTGGGTACCTTAATGCTGCCATTTAAGACTGCGTGTTCCAACATGACTAAGTCCTTCCATCATAATAGTAAAAGATACGGGAGAGTGGATCACCTTGTCGGATGCCATTCGGTGCTCCCAAAAAAAAACCAATTGGTGAGCCATTAAAGAGTATCGAAAACTTTGGAGTTTCGAGGCAAGATTGAATCCAATTAACCCATTCTTTGTGGGAAGTTCATATCGAGGAGCATCTTATAGATAAACTTCCTATTAACTAAATCGAAGGCTTTCCGTAAATCAGCTTTAAAACATATTTTTGTCCCTCTTGCTTTTGAATGCAAATCTTTGACCAAGTCATTAGCAAGCAAAATGTTATGATGTATACTTCTCCCTTTGATGAAAGCAGACTTGATTTGGGCTAATGATCTTGTGTATTATCTTTTTGCATTCTATTTGCCAATACTTTGGAGATGATCTTGTAAATAAAGTTGCATAATGATATGGGTCGATAGTTCTCTAGTGAATCAGCCCCTGCATTCTTGAATTAAGGAAATAAAAGTGCAATTCATCTCTCTAAGAATATGACTTGAAGAGAAAAAATGTTGGCAAGCCTTGATCACATCATTTCCAATAATAGACCAAGCGGTTTGGTGAAATTCAGTTGGAAATCCATCCGGACTGGGCTTTTGTGCTTTGATGCCTTAAAGACAACACATACAATTTAGTCATCGTAATTGGGGCATTGAGGATTGAAATAGCTTCGAATCAAGTTTTCTAGTCGGCTCCACATGAATGTTATTAGGTTTCCCAGCTTGATTGAGTAAGGAATAAAAAAAATTGCTTTCTGTGTGTGCTTTAACCTCATCCAAATTCTCAATAAGATTATCATCTTTGTCTCTGCATTTGTTGATACGGTTAATAGCCCTTCGAGTAGCAATTGAAGCATAGAAAAATTTTGTATTGGAATCCCCTAGCGTAAGCCAATGTTGTCGAGACTTCTGCTTTGCAAAACATTCCTCCTGTTTTAAGGCTTGTATGCAGTTATTTCTGGCTTCTGCCTCTTTGTAGATAATATTTTCATCATTTGGCTGAAGTTGCAGCTCATGTTGTAATGACATTAGTTCCTTTCTGCAAAATTGAACTCTGGTGTTAATATTGCCAAAGGTATTTGTATTCCACTCCTTTAGTGCTGCTTTACAGGCTTTGAGCTTTTGACATAAGATGTAAGGGGGGGAAATAAAACGAGCCAAAACGGCCCAAAAACGAGCCATTTTTTGCTGAGCGGGCGAGCGTCGGACAGGGAGCGAAGCGAGTGGCAGCACCATCCTTGCTATACGAATGCCCCATCCAGCCCTGTAGCACCCGGGGGGTTCCAGGGTGCTGAGATGGCTGACGTTTTGCTCTGCTTACGTCGTTCGCCACGGCATGCAAGAACTACCCAAAAACTGACCAAAACGGATCAAAAACGGGCCAAAACTGGCCACTTTTGGCTGAGCGAGCGCGCGGCGAGCGGCGGACAGCGAGCGAAGCGAGAGGCAGCACCGTCCCTGCTATACCAATGCCCCATCCTATCCTATGCCACCCGGGGTGTTCCAAGGTGATGAGTTGGTTGACGTTTTGCTCCGCTAATGTCGTTCGCCACGGCACACAAGAACGACCCAAAAACAGGCCAAAACAATCGAAAAACTGGCCATTTTTGGCTGAGCGAGCGAGCGTAGGACAGCTAGCGAAGCGAGAAGCAGCACCGTCCATGCTATACGAATGCACCATCCAGCCCTGTGCCACCTGGGGGGTTCCAGGGTGCTGAGATGGCGGACGTTTTGCTCCGCTCACGTCGTTCGCCGCGGCACACAAGAACGGCCCAAAAACTAGCCAAAACAGCCAAAAAAGGGGCCAAAACAGGCCAATTTTAGCTTAGTGAATGAGCGGCAAGCGGAGGACAGCAAGTGAAGTGAGAGGTAGCCCCGTCTCTGCTATATGAATGCCCCATACAGCCCAGTGCCACCCGGGGGGTTCCAGGGTGCTGAGATGGATGACGTTTTGCTCCACTCACGTCGTTCGCCGTGGCACGCAAGAACTGCCCAAAAACTGGCCAAAACGGCCTAAAAACGGGCCAAAACTAGCCAATTTTGGCTGAGCGAGCGAGCGGCGAGCGGCGGACAGCGAGCGAAGCGAGAGGCAGCACCGTCCCTGCTATACCAATGCCCCATCCTGTCCTATGCCACCCGGGGTGTTCCAGGGTGATGAGTCGGTTGACGTTTTGCTCCGCTAACGTCGTTCGCCATGGCACACAAGAACGGCCCAAAAACAGGCCAAAACAACCGAAAAATGGGCCAAAACTGGCTATTTTTGGCTGAGCGAGCGAGCGGAGGACAGCTAGCGAAGCGAGAAGCAGCACCATCCATGCTATACGAATGCACCATCCAGCCCTTTGCCACCTGGGGGGTTCCAGGGTGCTAAGATGGCTGACGTTTTGCTCCGCTCACGTCGTTCGCCGCGGCACACAAGAACGGCCCAAAAACTGGCCAAAATAACCAAAAAAGGGGCCAAAACAGGCCAATTTTAGCTGAGCGAATGAGCGGCGAGCGGCGGACAGCAAGCGAAGTGAGAGGTAGCACCGTCTCTGCTATATGAATGCCCCATCCAGCCCAGTGCCACCCGGGGGGTTCCAGGGTGCAGAGATGGCTGACGTTTTGCTCCACTCACGTCGTTCGCCGTGGCACGCAAGAACTGCCCAAAAACTGGCCAAAACGGCCCAAAAACGGGCCAAAACTTACCATTTTTGGCTGAGCGAGAGAGCGACGAGCGGCGGACAGCGAGCGGCGAGTGGCAGCACCATCCTTGCTATATGAATGCCCCATCCTGCCCTGTGCAACCCGGGGGGTTCCTGGGTGTTGAGATGGCTGACGTTTTGCTCCGCTCACGTCGTTCGCCGCGGCACACAAGAACGACCCAAAAATTAGCCAAAAGAGCCCAAAAACTGGCCATTTTGGCTAAGCGTGTGAGCGGCGAGTGGCGGACCGCGAGCGAAGCGAGAGGCAGTACCGCCCCTGCTATACGAATGCCCTATCCAGCCTTGTGCCACCCAGGGGGTTCCAGGGTGTTAAGAAGGCTGACGTTTTGCTCCGTTCACGTCGTTCGCCATGGCACACAAGAATGGCCCAAAAACTGGCCAAAAGGGCCAAAAAACGGGCCAAAACGGGCCATTTTTGGCTGAGCAAGCGAGCGGCGAGCGGTGGACTGCGAGCGAAGCGAGAGGCAGTACCGTCCCTGCTATACGAATGCACCATCCAGCCCTGTGCCATCCGAGGGGTTCCAGGGTGCTGAGATGGCTGACGTTTTGCTCCGCTCACGACGTTAGCCGCGGCACACAAGAACTGCCCAAAAACTAGCCAAAACAGCCCAAAAAGGGCCAAAACTGGCCACTTTTTGCTGTGTGGGCGAGCAACGGAAAGCGAGAGAAGCGAGTGGCAGCACCATCCTTGCTATACGAATGCCCCATCCAGCCCTGTACCACCCGAAAGGTTCCAGGGTGCTGAAATGGCTGACGTTTTGTTCCGCTTACGTCGTTCGCCGCGGCACGCAAGAACTGCCCAAAAACTGACCAAAACGGACCAAAAACGGGCCAAAACTGTCCATTTTTGGCTGAGCGAGCGACCGGCGAGCGGCGGACAGCGAGCGAAGCGAGAGGCAACACCGTCCCTGCTATACAAATGCCCCATCCTGTCCTGTGCCACCCGGGGGGTTCCAGGGTGCTGAGATGGCTGACATTTTGCTCCGCTAACGTTGTTCGCCACGGCACACAAGAACGGCCCAAAAACAGGCCAAAACAACTGAAAAACAGGCCAAAACTTGCCATTTTTGGCTGAGCGAGCGAACGGAGGATAGCTAGCGAAGCGAGAAGCAGCACCGACCATGCTATACGAATGCACCATCCAGCCCTATGCCACCCGGGGGGTTCCAGGGCGCTAAGATGGATGACGTTTTGCTCCGCTCACGTCATTCGTCGTGGCATGCATGAATTGCCCAAAAACTGGATAAAACGGCCCAAAAACGTGCCAAAACTGGCCATTTTTGGCTGAGCGAGCGAGCGGCGTGCGGCGGACAGCGAGCGAATCGAGAGGTAGCACCGTCCCTGCTATACGAATGCCCCATCCTGCCCTATGCCACCCGAGGGGTTCCAGGGTGCTGAGAAGGCTGACGTTTTGCTCCTCTCACGTTGTTTGCCACGGCACACAAGAACGACCCAAAAACTGACCAAAAGAGCCCAAAAATAGGCCAAAACTGTCCATTTTTGTCTTAGCGAGCGAGCGGCGAGCGACGGACAACGAGCGAAGCGAGAGGCCGCACCGTCCCTGCTATAAGAATGCACCATGAAGCCCTGTGCCATCCGAGAAGTTCCAGGGTGTTGAGATGGCTGACGTTTTGCTCCGCTCGCGTCGTTCGCCGCGGCACGCAAGAACTGCCCAAAAACTAGCCAGAACAGCCCAAAAAGGGCAAAAACTGGCCATTTTTTCCTGAGCGGACGAGCGGCGGACAGCGAGCGAAGCGAGTGGCAGCACCATCCTTGCTATATGAATGCCCCATCCTGCCCTGTGCCACCCAGGGGGTTCCTGGGTGTTGAGATGGCTGACGTTTTGCTCCGCTCACGTCGTTCGCTGCGGCACACAAGAAGGGCCCAAAAATTAGCCAAAAGAGCCCAAAAACGGGCCAAAACCTGCCATTTTTGGCTGACCGAGCGAGCGGCGAGTGGCGGATCGCGAGCGAAGCGAGAGGTAGAACCGTCCCTGCTATATAAATGCACCATCCAGCCCTATACCACCCGGGGGGTTCTAGGGTGCTGAGATGGCTGACGTTTTGCTCTGCTTACGTCGTTCACCGCGGCACGCAAGAACTTCCCCAAAACTGACCAAAAAGGCCCCAAAACGGGCCAAAACTGGCCATTTTTGGCTGAGTGAGCGAGCGGCGAGCGGCGGACAGCGAGCAAAGCGAGAGGCAGCACCGTCCCTGCTATACGAATGCCCCATCCTGTCCTGTACCACCCGGGGGGTTCCAGGGTGCTAAGATGGCTGACGTTTTGCTTCGCTAACGTCGTTCGCCACGGCACACAAAAACGACCCAAAAACAGACCAAAACAACCGAAAAACGAGCCAAAACTGGCCATTTTTGGCTGAGCGAGCGAGCGGCGAGCGGAGGACAGCTAGCGAAGCTAGAAGCAGCACCGTCCATGCTATACGAATGCACCATCCAGCCCTGTGCCACCCGGGGGGTTCTAGGGCGCTGAGATGGCTGATGTTTTGCTCCGCTCACGTCGTTCGCCGTGGCATGCTAGAACTGCCCAAAACGGCCAAAACGGTCCAAAAACATGCTAAAACTGGCCATTTTTGGCTGAGCGAGCGAGCGGCGTGCGGCGGACAGCGAGCGAAGCGAGAGGCAGCACCGTCCCTGCTATACGAATGCCCCATCCTATCTTGTGCCACCCGGGGGGTTCCAGGGTGCTGAGAAGGCTGACGTTTTGCTCCTCTCACGTTGTTCACCGCGGCACACAAGAACGGCCCAAAAACTGGCCAAAAGAGCCCCAAAACTGGCCATTTTTGGTGTAGCGAGCGAGCAGCGAGCAGCGAGCGACGGACAGCGAGCGAAGCAAGAGGCCGCAATGTCCCTGCTATACGAATGCCCCATCCTGCCCTATGCCACCCGGGGGGTTCCAGGGTGCTGAGAAGGCTGACATTTTGCTCATCTCACGTTGTTCGCCGCGGCACACAAGAACGGCCCAAAAACTGGCCAAAACAGCCCAAAAACGGGCCAAAACTGGCCATTTTTGGCGTAGCGAGCGAGCGGCGAGCGGCGGACAACGAGCGAAGCGAGAGGCCACACCGTCCCTGCTATAAGAATGCACCATCAAGCCCTGTGCCATCCGAGGGGTTCCAGGGTGCTGAGATGGCTGACGTTTTGCTCCGCTCACGTCGTTCACCGCGGCATGCAAGAACTGGCCAAAAACTTGCCAAAACAGCCCAAAAACGGGCCAAAACTGGCCATTTTTTCCTGAGCGGGCGAGCTCCGGACAGCGAGCGAAGCGAGTGGCAGCACCATCCTTGCTATACGAATGCCCCATCCTGCCTTGTGTCAACTGGGGGGTTCCTGGGTGCTGAGATGGCCGACGTTTTGCTCCTCTCACGTCGTTCGCCGCGACACACAAGAACGGCCCAAAAACTGGCCAAAAGAGCCCAAAAACGGGCCAATACTTGCCATTTTTGGCTGAGCGAGAGAGCGGCGAGCGACGAACAGCGAGTGAAGCGAGAGGCAGCATCGCCCCTGCTATACGAATGCCCTATACAGCCTTGTACCACTCGAGGGGTTCCAGGATGCTGAGATGGGTGACGTTTTGCTCCGCTCACGTCGCTCGCCGCGGCACGCAAGATCTACCCAAAAATTTGCCAAAACGGGCCAAAACTGGCCATTTTTGGCTGAGCGAGCGAGCGGCGGACAGTGAACGAAGTGAGATGCAGCACCGTCCCTACTATATGAATGCCGCATCAAGCCCTGTGCCACCCGGGGGATTCCAGGGTGCTGTGACGATTGACGTTTTGCTCCGCTCACGTCGTTCGCCGCGGCACATAATAACGGCCCAAAAACTGGCCAAAACAGCCCAAAAACGGGCCAAAACATGCCATTTTTGGCTGAGTGAGCGAGCGGCGGACAGCGAGCGAAACGAGAGGCAGCACCGTCCCTACTATATGAATGCCCCATCCAGCCCTGTGCAACCCGGGGGGTTCCAGAGTGCTTAGATGACTGACGTTTTGCTCCGCTCACGTCGTTCGCCGCGGCCCACAAGAACTGCCCAAAAATTGGCCAAAACGGCCCAAAAACTGGCCATTTTTGGCAGAATGAGCGAGCGGCGAGCGGCGGACAACGAGCGAAGCGAGAGGCAGCACCGTCCCTACTATACGAATGCCCCATCTAGCCCTGTGCCATCCGGGGGGTTCCAGGGTACTGAGATGGCTGACGTTTTGCTCCGCTCATGTCGTTCGCCACGGCATGCAAGAACTGCCCAAAAACTGGCCAAAAAGGCCCAAAAACATGCCAAAACTAGCCATTTTTGGCTGAGCGAGCGAGTGGCGAGCGACAGACTGCTAGCGAAGCGAGAGGCAGCACCGTCCCTGCTATAAGAATGCCCCATCCAGCCCTATGCAACCATGGGGGTTCCAGGGTGCTAAGATGGCTGACGTTTTGCTCCACACACGTCGTTCGCCGCGGCATGCATGAACTGACCAAAAACTGGCCATTTTTGGCTGAGCGAGCGAAGCGCGAGGCAGCACCGTCCCTGCTATACGAATGCCCCATCCAGCCCTGTGCCACCCTGTCACGGACAAACTTCTAAACAGGGTGTTTGATATAATGCTTATGTATGTCCGTGTCTTTTGGTATGTTCATGCATTGTACAGCATGTAGGGGGACGGCCGAAGGCTTGATAGTCCCATTTTAGTTGGGTCGGTGGTCGCTTTAGGCTTGTAAATAAAGGTTGTGTCATGTGGACACGTGTGAGAGATTTTTGGTCTGTAATGGACCATTTTACCCTTTGTTGTGCAACTGTTCAGAGCTTGTAAAGTCTGTTTGTAATTTGCATTGTCTATAAAGTGTTTTTCGGAGATGTTTGCTTGTGGATCCCGAGTGAGGCCTTTTCTCTGTCCTGTTCTCTCTTTTGTGGGACCTAAGGGACCATGGGAGGCTTCGGGGGGGAGGCTGACCCTGCAGACACACAAAGGGTGCCGCCACGACTTAAGGCAAAACCAGCTAAGTCCGTGACGGATGGTATCGAGGCGGGACAAGCACTCATAGAAACACTTAGCATGCAAACGGGGGGGACCTAGCAGGACTGCGTTGAGGGCGTCAAGACTAACGCGCTTGACCGTTTGGTGGAAAACGGGCATGGAGATGTTGGGAAGAGGAGTCTTTCGGAGGAGGCGGGCATCCGAGATTGGCATTCAGAGGAATTGCCAACCCTTCGCGCAAGAGGCACCACGAGAACAGACAAGCTTGGAAGAATGTGAAGCGCACAAAGGTTGGGATGGTTGAGTTTGAGCTACGGCTCAACGTTGACAACTATACTTGATGGTGCTTAAGGCAAGCGAGGCGCTTGGTAAAGGATGAGACCATGCAAGGTGGAATGAGTTGCTCAACGACCAAAAGAGTTATGCAAAGCTCACAGAGGTGAGGAAAATTGCTAGCTCGAAGAATTTGGTACTCATACATGGGCTTGTATGCGGACGACGGAATGTTCGTGGCCATCCCAAGGCGACCGAAACTCGGCGCCATGGAGCATTGAAACTTTCTCTTCGGCATGTAAAGGATACATCCGTAGGAGGCTGAATGGTGCAACTAGTTCAGCATGTTGCTAGGCCTTGAGGGGTGCAGCGGGGACTGTATTGACGTGGAGTCGCAATCTAGCAAGTGTGTTTGCAAGAGGCAGAACAATGCACAGTTTGTTCAGCAGATCGAAGTAGTCCAAGGGGATGGTGGTCTCCGAAACGAAGAGAGATGTTGCTCCAATGGGACAGTTGTCCAGGAGGGATAAGTCTCAGCTCTCCAGAGGGAGAATCATGTGCGACGGACCTCATAAGTTGAGGAGGAGTACCTCAACAAACAACAACTCCACGAAGCTCAATGGACTGAGCAAGCGGCGAGGAGTCGTCGCATGATCTCGCTTGAGAGAATGCATTGGTGGATGCATTGCAAGATCAAGTGGGGGAGTGACCCAAAGCAACACAAATGAAGGCACACTTAGAGTCGATATGGAGATCGGACTCAAGGGAGGGCTGACCCGTGGAATGGTGGGCGCGAGGGCCACCATCGACTCAATGCAAAAACGAGGAGCAGAGCAACTTGGGTGTAACTTGGCGAAGTACCCAAGCCGCATGAAGGGAGCCAGCATAGAAGATGGAACATGGACCAGAGGCATAGTGCTTTTCTTGGACAAAGGTCAAGGACATGAACTCTTGCAGAGGCAAGAGCAGGATCATGTTGTTCCATGGGTCATTCATTCTGTCGGAGCGGACTCATCTTGCATAGTGCCAAAGACGAAGGGAGCTTCTGGGCACATGCACTTTATCTCGGAGGAGCATTTGATGGAGGAACTAAAGGCGACTCAATTTATGGGAGGCGAAGTTGGGATCAGAAGGCCTTAGCACGGGGCAAGAGGGCGTGAGGCGGGTACTCTTGAAGAATATGCCACAGTGTTGTCATTCAAGTTGCTATAAAGGAGGCGGGCGCAGCTTAAGATTGTCTTTGGTAGGGGTAGAGACCCAGGATCCCGACAATGGTGCACTAATTGCAGCGAAGTCGGGGACTTTGGGAGCTACTAGGTGACGGATCGACCTAGAGCGGTGCTTCATCGTGGTGTGACCCAAGAGTGGGTGGATGAAGGTCGATTGCCGAGGAGCGAACAAAATCGAAGGTAGAGGGAGACCCTGCGATGTATTGGTAGAGGCCACACATGGAGGGTTCACAATTGAGTTTTTTCCACAAGGATCAGAATGCAATGGAGAAGTCACCGGGAGGCGACATGGTGCAGCGGATCGTGGTGGAACAGTTCGTGGCAATGCGCGATACACACGACTTTGCCCGTGAGGGACTAGATCATCTGGAGGTATGATTGGGAGCTACTTGGAAGCTCCACTTCGGTGAACAACACGATGACAAGAAGGGCTATGGATTCAAGGAGGAAAGCCATGGTAATGCCAAGAGGTGGGTCTTCCGATGCGTGCATCGAATTTTGCATCGGATGAAAGCCTTGGTCATCAAACACATGGGGGCTGTGTTCCACCAAGGGAAAAGTTGAATGCAAGTACCGGTGGAGTCCTATGGGAGGGACTTGATCATACAGCGGTATGATCGAAGCAGCTGGAGAGTTGGACTACTCCAGAGCTCATATTCGCTTAAGGGAGCCCGACAAGTCAGTGGACAAGGTCGAGTAAGCGAACGTTGCTACCAAGGAAGCTAAGGAGAACAGAATCAGTGCAAACCCTACAACGTGATGGCAGAGGCCATGCATGGGAGTTGCAGTCTGTCTCTCCATCGACAAAAGCGGACTGCTTGGAGAACACAGAGGTGTTGAAGCGGGGGGGGGTCGAAAGGGGGCGAGGAAGCGGCGACGAAGTCTAGAGGGACTTAGCTACCCAAAATCAAGCATCAGTTAGAATGGAGGTGGACTCGGGAGGAGTGCCACAAAGACATTTCTACCTGATCGTGAAGAAAAGGGATGCAGAATGCGAGGCGACGGATAGTAGTGCCATGGGCATGGGCGCCATGGTACCATGAGGCGGGACTTCCGTGAAAGTCATTGATCCCTTGCTCTCATGGAGGGAGAGCTTGGTCATAAAAGGGGCGAGGAGGTGGAGCATGCAGAGGCAAACTCAAACCGAGACAAGGTCAAGGGAAGAGGCCAAGGAAGGAACCGTAAGACCGGTGTCAATGAGTTTCTCATCAAGATAGTCGAAAGTGAAGGACTTGGTCATGCAAAGTGTGCACGACCAAGGAATGAAGTAGTCATTACGGTCTTTGTACCTTCGCTACTCAGGGAGTAAGCGGAGGGTTGATGGAGAAGACGGTACAATCCGAGAGGCGACCAAATCTATTAGAGAATTACTCCAAGTTGGGGTGAAAACTTCCTGCATTCCGAAGTTCAAGGGCATTGAGAAGGTGAATCACAGTAGCTAACTCAGCGCAGGAGTGCAAACACTTCAAGTGCTTGAAGTGTGAGCAAAGAGCAGGGAGAAGGCCGATGAAACTAGCTCGATGCATGGAGTACAACCGAGGAGGAGGCTGAAGTCAAGTAACCTTTGCCTTCTCAACCCTTAAGAGAATGGGCTAAACCGAAAGTACCCCAATTCTCTTATCTATTCAGCAGAAGAGCTCTGCAAAAGTTTAAAGACCTCTTCGAAGATAATGGAAGATAATAGTTGTCAAATCCTCACCAATGGTGATCAATGTTATTGAGAGTAGATTTTCCGCTTCATTTCCCAACGAAATGCTAATCGAAAGCGGAAGTGATGCGAACCTACTTGGATGTGACAACTAAGTAAAAGAAGAGTCAATGAGCAAATTTTGTGGAGGAAGGACCCAAATCTTCAGAAGTTTGCGAGACGATGCTCGTTAAAAGCTTCAACAAGCATCCACCCAGTTCAAGCAAAGCATGAGGCATTTGAGAGGCTGGCGTGATAAGGATGGTCTTTTCCTTCATTTGAAGGATCGCGAGGAATCAACAAAGATCAACACAACTCAGCCAACCCCACACCGAGTCAGAGTCATTGGTGAGTTGAAGCAGCATGGCGGATTAAAAGGTTCGACTACTAAAAAACAACAAGTGGAGAGCGGTTGGGAGCCAAAGGGCGCATTGCGGTTGCTGGAGAGAAAGATTGAAGACTCGTAGAGAGGCAAGGAGTTGCAGTGTCGACAAAGGCTTCGACGAGGACATCGAAGGAATAAGTGGGGGAGAATGTCACGGACAAACTTCTAAACATGGTGTTTGAAATAATGCTTATGTATGTCCCTGTCTTTTGGTATGTTCATGCATTGTACAGCATGTAGGGGGACGGCCGAAGGCTTGATAGTCCCATTTTAGTTGGGTCGGTGGCCGCTTTAGGCTTGTAAATAAAGGTTGTGTCATGTGGACACGTGTGAGAGATTTTCGATCTGTAATGGACCATTTTACCCTTTGTTGTGCAACTGTTCAGAGCTTGTAAAGTCTGTTTGTAATTTGCATTGTCTATAAAGTGTTTTTCGGAGATGTTTGCTTGTGGATCCCGAGTGAGGCCTTTTCTCTGTCCTGTTCTCTCTTTTGTGGGACCTAAGGGACCATGGGAGTCTTCGGGGAGGCTGATCCCTGCGGTCGGACACGCAAGGGTGCCGCACTACTTAGGCAAAACCAGCTAAGTCCGTGACAACCCGGGGGGTTCTAGGGTGCTGAGATGGCTGACGTTTTGCTCCGTACTTGTAGTTCACCGCGGCACACAAGAACTGCCCAAAAACTGGCCAAAACTGGCCATTTTTGGCTGAGCGAGCGAGTGGCGGGCAGCAGACTGCGAGCGAAACAAGAGGCAGCACCGTCCCTACTATACGAATGCCCCATCTAGCCCTGTGCCTCCCGGGGGGTCCAGGTTACTGAGATGGCGGACGTTTTGTTCCGCTCACGTCGTTCATCGTGGCACGCAAGAATTTCCCAAAAACTGACAAAAACAGACCAAAAACGGGCCAAAACTGGCCATTTTTGATGCATTCACGGTCGTAAATTGGGATAGCATTTGCAAATCGAAAGATGAAGGGGGGCTAAACTTGAGAAATACTAGAGATTGGAATCAAGCATGTCTGGTGCAGCAATTGTGGGATCTTTTGCAAAATAAATGTTCCTTATGGTCACATTGGGTTTCTGCTAGGTATCTTTCAAAGGAATCAATCTGGGAAATTTCAACAAGAACATACCACTCTGCAGCTTGGAAAGGAATTTTAAAGGCAAGGAATTGGCTAATCAAACACATTTCCTATGTAATCTCTTCTGGAACGAGTACTAATATGTGGTACGATCCTTGGGTGAATGTGTCACGACCCGGGTCTGATGAGCTAACTAGCCAATAACTCCATTTTGGTCCTTGCAACCGCGGACCAAAATGCTTAAGCGGGAGGTTACGTAGTACACTCATCAGGCCCTTATAAGCTAATCACACACATTCCCCACTTCCGATGTGGGACTAATGGGATATTACATTATCCCCAACTCAATTAGCTTGACGTCCTCGTCAAGGCCAGACATAACCCAGATCGAACCCTAACATAGTGCATGTGAGGATTAACTCAGTGGTGGCTCCACGCCGTGATGAGTTCTCTGACTCCATCCACGGGTAGCCCTTTCCTACTCGAGCCCTCTCACCCTGCCCAAATGCTAGGTCAGCTCTGATACCAAATGTCACGACCCGGGTCTGATGAGCTAACTGTCCAATAACTCCCTTTTTGGTCCTTGCAACCTCGGACCAAAATGCTTAAGCGGGACGTTACGTAGTACACTCATCAGGCCCTTATAAGCTAATCACACACATTCCCCACTTCCGATGTGGGACTAATGGGATATTACAGAATGGGAAGAGTATATTTCAATTATATGGTGACAGAATACGAAAAGATCTTGGGGCTCCCAAAGATTGGAAGGTTTCTGAGTTCATTGCTAACGGTACCTGGTGTCTTCCTATTTCTCCCGAAATGTTATCACTTTGGCCGACTATTATAGCTATTCCAATCAGGAACAATTCTTCAGATATACTTATTTGGCCTCATGACAATGGCAAATTTAGTGCCACATCCGCATGGAATCAAATTAGGCAAAGAAATAACAAATGGGTCCCAAGCAGTTGGACATGGGATCGACCGGGATCACAAAGACATTCCTTATGTATATGGCAGGCCCTTCTCAATAAACTACCTACAATAGACAATATGAATAGAAGAGGTCTCTATCATGTTAACCGATGCTCCCTTTGTATGCAACAAGAAGAAACTGTTGACCACCTCTATTTTGCTTGTGTTTATACAAAATGGATATGGAAGGAGATTCTCCAGCGATTTGAACTCAATAGACTGCCGCAACCAAACTTGCACCAAGAACTAGGCGACCTCATGCAATGTTTCTCAAGAAAAGGGCCTCTCACACAACTGGCAAAGGTTATTTCAGATGCGCTATTTGGTGGATGTGGAAGGAGAGATGTAACAGAATCTTTGAATGTCAACACACAAACAATGCTCAGCTATTGAAAGAGATTATTAGAGACACAAGATCCTGTATGGAGCAAGATCTCAAAACGGAGCACTTTACCCAAAGAGAAAAATATATTTTTATCAATTTTAATTTTGCTATTAGCTAAAGATCTTGGGAATGATGCCAACATTTTCTATTAGCTAAAGATCTTAGGAGTTATAGTCTACAGCATGTGTAGTCATAACTATCGCATTCGCACTCTATGAGTTACATGGCTTTGTCTATGACTTGTATAGATAAAGCTATTTGTAGAAACTTTACACATAATCAATTTACTTTTACTTACCAAGAAAAACTGGCCATTTTTGGCTAAGCAAGCGAGCGACTGGCGGCGGATAGAGAGCAAAGCGAGTGGCAGCACCATCCCTGCTATATGAATGCCCCATCCAGCCCTGTGCCACCCGGGGGATTCCAGGATGATGAGATGGCTGATGTTTGGCACCGCACACGTCGTTCACCGCGGAACGCAAGAACTGCCAAAAAACTGACCAAAACGGCCCAAAAACGGGCCAAAACTGGCCATTTTTGGCTCAGCGAGCGAGCGGCGAGTGGCGAACAGCGAGCGAAGCGAGAGGCAGCATTGTCCCTGCTATACGAATGCCCCATCCAGCCCTGTGCCACCCATGGGGTTCCAGGGTGCTGAGATGGCTGACGTTTTGCTCCGCTCTCGTCGTTCACCGCGGCACACAAGAACTGTCCAAAAATTGGCCAAAACAGCCCAAAAAGGGACCAAAACTGGCCATTTTTGGCTGAGCGAGCGAGCGGCGGACAGCAAGCGAAGCGAGAGACTGCACCGTCCCTACTATACGAATGCCCCATCTTGCCCTGTGCTACCCGAGGGGTTCTAGGGTGCTGAGATGGCTGACGTTTTGCTCCGCTCACTTCGTTCGCCGTGGCACGCAAGAATTGCCCAAAAACAAGCCAAAATGGTCCAAAACTGGCCATTTTTGCCTGAGCGAGCGAGCGGCGGACAGCGAGCGAAGCGAGAGGCAGCACCGTCCCTGTTATACGAATGCCACATCCAGCCCTATGCCTCCCGGAGGGTTCCAAGGTGCTAAGATGGCTGACGTTTTGCTCCGCTAACGTCGTTCGCCGCGGCACGCAAGAACTGCCCAAAAACTGGCCAAAACGGCCCAAAACGGGTCAAAACTGGCCATTTTTGGCTGAGCGAGCGAGCGGCAAGCGGCGGACAGCGAGCGAAGCGAGAGGCAGCACCGTCCCTGCTAAACGAATGCCACATCCAGCCCTGTGCATCCCGGGGGGTTCCAAGGTGCTGAGATGGCTGACGTTTTGCTCCGCTAACGTCGTTCGCCGCGGCATGCAAGAACTGCCCAAAAACTGGCCAAAACGGCCCAAAACGAGCCAAAACTGGTCATTTTTGGCTGAGCGAGCGAGCGGCGAGCGGCGGACAGCGAGCGGAGCGAGAGGCAGCACCATCCCTGCTGTATGAATGCCCTATCCTGTCCTATGCCACCCGGGGGGTTCCAGGGTGCTGAGATTGCTAAAGTTTTGCTCCGCTCATGTCGTTCGCCGCGTCATGCAAGAACAGCCTAAAAACTGGCCAAAACAGCCGAAAAACGGGCCAATACTAGCCATTTTTGGCTGAGCGAGCTAGCGGTGAGCGACGGACAGCGAGCGAAGAGAGAGGCAGCACCGTCCTTACTATATGAATGCCCCATCCAGCCCTGTGCCACCCGGGGGGTTCCAGGGTGCTGAGATGGCTGACGTTTTGCTCCGCACACGTCGTTCGCCGCGGCACGCAAGAACTGCCCAAAAACTGGACAAAACCGCCCAAAAACTTGCCATTTTTGGCTGAGCGAGTGAGCGGCGAGCGGCGGAAAGCGAGTGAAGCGAGAGGCAGCACCGTCCCTACTATACAAATGCCCCATCCAGCCCTATGCCACCCGGGGGGTTCTAGGGTGCTGAGATGGCTGACATTTTGCTCCGATCACGTCGTTCGCCGCGGCACATAGGAACGGCCCAAAAACTGGCCAAACAGCCCAAACCGGGCCAAAACAGCCCAAATCGGGCAAAAACTGGCCATTTTTGGCTGAGCGAGCGAGCGGGAGGGAGGCGGACAGTGAGCGTAGCGAGAGGCAACATCGTCCCTGCTATACGAATGCCCCATCCAGCCTTGTACCACCCGGGGGGTTCCAGGGTGCTGAGATGGCTGAAGTTTTACTTCACTCACGTCGTTAGCCGCGGCATAGTAGAACGGCCCAAAAACTAGCCAAAACAGCCCAAAAAGGGCCAAAACTGGCCATTTTTGGCTGAGCGAGTGAGCGGCGAGCTGCGGACAGCGAGCGAAGCGAGAGGCAGCACCGTCCTTGCTATACGAATGCCCCATCCAGCTCTGTGCCATCCGGGGGGTTCCAGGGTGCTGAGATGGCTGACGTTTTGCTCTGCTCACGTCGTTCGCCGCGGCACGAAAGAATGATCCAAAATCTGGCCAAAACGGCCCAAAAAGGGGCCAATGCTGGCCAATTTTGGCTGAGCTAGCGAGCAGCGAGCAACGGACAGCGAGCGAAGCGAGAGGCAGCACCGTCCCAGCTATACGAATGCACCATCCTGCCCTATGCCACCCGGGGGAGTCCAGGGTGCTGAGATGGCTGACTTTTTGCTCCGCTCACGTTGTTCACCGTGGCACATAAGAACTGCCCAAAAACTGGCCAAAACGGCCCAAAAACGGACCAAAACTGGCTATTTTTGGCTGAGCGAGCGAGCGATGTGTGGCGGACAGCGAGCGAAGCGAGAGGCAGCACCATCCCTGCTATACGAATGCCCCATCTTGCCCTATGCCACCCGAGGGGTTCTAGGGTGCTGAGATGGCTGACGTTTTGCTCTGCTCACTTTGTTCGCCGTGGCACGCAAGAACTGCCCAAAAACTAGCCAAAATAGTCCAAAACTGGCCATTTTTGCTTGAGCGAGCGAGCGGTTGACAGCGAGCGAAGCGAGAGGCAGCACCATCCCCGTTATACGAATGCCCCATCCAGCCCTGTGCCACCCGGGGGGTTCCAGGGTGCTGAGATGGCAGACGTTTTGCTTCGCCCACGTCGTTCGCCGCGGCACGCAAGAACTGCTCAAAAACAGGCAAAAACGGCCCAAAAATGGGCCAAAACTGGCCATTTTTGGCTGAGCGGCGAGCGGCGGACAGCGAGCGAAGCGAGAGGCAGCACCATCCCTGCTGTATGAATGCCCTATCCTGTCCTATGCCACCCGGGGTGTTCCAGGGTGCTGAGATTGCTAACGTTTTGCTCTGCTCATGTCGTTCGCCGCGGCACGCAAGGACGACCTAAAACCAGGCCAAAATAGCCGAAAAACAAGCCAAGACTGGCCATTTTTGGCTGAGCGAGCTAGCGGCAAGCAACGGACAGCAAGCAAAGAGAGAGGCAGCACCGTCCCTACTATATGAATGCCCCATCCAGCCCTGTGCCACCCGGGGGGTTCCAGGGTGCTGAGATGGCTGACGTTTTGCTCCGCACACGTCGTTCGCCGCGGCACGCAAGAACTGCCCAAAAACTAGCCAAAACGGCCCAAAAATGGGTCAAACCTAGCCATTTTTGGCTGAGCGAGCGAGCGATGAGCGGCAGACAGCGAGCGAAGCGAGAGGCAGCACCGTCCCTGCTAAACGAATGCCACATCCAGCCCTGTGCCTCCCGGCGGGTTCCAAGGTGCTAAGATGGCTGACGTTTTGCTCCATTAACGCCGTTCGCCCGCGATTTAAGAACTGCAAAAAAAACTGGCCAAACGCCCAAAACGGGTCAAAACTGGTCATTTTTTTGGCTGGCAAGCGGCGGACAGCGGACAGCGGCGGCGAGGCAGCACCGTCCCTGCTAAACGAATGCCACATCCAGCCCTGTGCATCCCGGGGGGTTCCAAGGTGCTGAGATGGCTGACGTTTTGCTCCGCTAACGTCGTTCGCCACGGCACGCAAGAACTGCCCAAAAACTGGCCAAAACGACCCAAAACGGGCCAAAACTGGCCATTTTTGGCTGAGCGAGCGAGCGGCGAGCTGTCACGAACGGTCGTCGCTCACCCGCAACAACTCTGTTCATCGAACCGTCCCTACTATACAACTGCCCCATCCAGCCCTATGCCACCCCGGGGGTTCTAGGGTGCTGAGATGGCTGACATTTTGCTCCGATCACGTCGTTCACCGCGGCACATAGGAACGGCCCAAAAACTGGCCAAACAGCCCAAACCGGGCCAAAACAGCCCAAATCGGGCAAAAACTGGCCATTTTTGGCTGAGCGAGCGAGCGGGGGGAGGCGGACAGTGAGCGTAGCGAGAGGCAACACCGTCCCTGCTATACGAATGCCCCATCCAGCCTTGTACCACCCGGGGGGTTCCAGGGTGCTGAGTTAGCTGACGTTTTGCTCCGCTCACGTCGTTCGCCGCGGAACGCAAGAATTGCCTAAAAACTAGCCAAAACAGCCAAAAAACATGCCAAAACTGGCCATTTTTGGCTGAGCGAGAGAGCGGCGAGCGGCGAACAGCGAGCGACGCGAGAGGCAGCACCGTCCCTGCTATACGAATGCCCCATCCAGCCTTTTGCCACCGAGGGGGTTCCAGTATGCTGAGATGGGTGACGTTTTGCTCCGCTCACGTCGCTCGCCGCGGCACACAAGAACTGACCAAAAACTGGCCAAAACGGCCCAAAAACGGGCCAAAACTGGCCATATTTGGCTGAGCTAGCGAGCGGTGAGCGGCGGACAGCGAGCGAATCTAGAGGCAGCACCGTCCCTGCTATACGAATGCTGCATCCAACCCTGTGCCAACCGGGGGGTTCCAGGGTGCTGAGATGGCTGACGTTTTGCTCCGCTCACGTTGTTCGACGCGACACACAACAACGGTCCAAAAATTGGCCAAAATAGCCCAAAACGAGCCAAAACTTGCCATTTTTGGTTGAGCGAGCGAGCGGCGAGCGGCGGACAGCTAGCGAAGTGAGAGGCAACACCGTCCCTACTATACGAATGCCCCATCCAGCCCTATACACCGGGGTTTGTGGTCTTTGAGATGGTGACGTTTTTGTTCTCGTCATGTCGATTCGTCGTGGCACGCAAGAACTGCCTAAAAAAAACCAGCCAAAACGACCAAAAAGCGGGCCAAAACTGGCCATTTTAGCCGATCGAATGGCGGCAGCGGTAGACAGCGAAAGAAGCGAGAGGTAGCACCGATCCATGCTAAACGAATGCCACATCCAGCCTTATTGCCTCCGGGTTCAAGGTCTTTGAGATGGTCGACGTTTTGTTCGCTAACGTCGTTCGCCGCGCGACGCAAGAACGCCCAAAAATTGTCCAAAACGGCCCAAAACGGGCCAAAACCGCCATTTTGGCTGAGCGGAAGCGAAGCAGAGGCGCACCGTCCCCGCTATATCGAATGCCCCATCCAGCCCTGTGCACCCGGGGCATTCCGGGATCTTGAGATGGTCGACGTTTTGTGTTCTTCACGTCGTTTCGCTGCGGCACACAAGAATGGCCCAAACATCGGCCAAAAAAAGACAAAAGGGACAAAACCAGCCATTTTGCTCGAGCGAAAGTGTGAGCGGACGGACGGACAACGAGCACGGTTAAGAGAGGAAGGACCGTCCCTGCTATCTGAATGCACCATCTAGCCCCGTGCCACCGGAGGGGTCGAGGGGTCTTTGAGATGGTCGACGTTTTGTCCGCTTAACGCCGTTCGCGGTAACACAAGAAGAACTACCCAAAAACTGGCCAAAACAGCCAAAACAGCCAAAACTTGCCATTTTTGGCTGAGCGAGCAAGCAGCGAGCGGTGTACAGTGAGCAAAGTGAGAGGCAGCACCGTCCCTACTATACGAATGGCCCATCCAGCCCTGTGCCACCCGAGGGGTTCTAGGGTGCTGAGATGGCTGACGTTTTGCTCTGCTCACGTCGTCCGCCACGGCACACAAGACCGGCCCAAAAACAGGCCAAAACGGCCCAAAAATGGGACCAAAACTGGCCATTGTTGGCTGAGCGAGCGAGCGGCAAGCGGCAGACATCGAGCGAAGCGAGAGGCAGCACCGTCTTTGCTATACGAATGCACCAGCCAGCCTTGTGCCACCCGGGGGGGTCCAGGGCGCTGAGATGGCTGAAGTTTTACTTCACTCACATTGTTCGCCGCGGCACAGAAGAATGGCCCAAAAACTAGCCAAAACAGCCCAAAAAGGGCCAAAACTGGCCATTTTTGGCTGAGCGACTGAGCGGCGAGCTGCGGACAGCGAGCGAAGCGAGAGGCAGCACCATCCTTGCTATACGAATGCCCCATCCAGCTCTATGCCATCCGGGGGGTTCCAGGGTGCTGAGATGGCTGGCGTTTTGCTCTGCTCACGTCGTTCGCCGCGGCACGAAAGAATGATCCAAAATCTGGCCAAAACGGCCCAAAAACGGGCCAAAACTGGCCAATTTTGGCTGAGCTAGCGAGTAGCGAGCAACAGACAGCGAGCGAAGCGAGAGGCAGCACCGTCCCAGCTATACGAATGCACCATCCTGAACTATGCCACCCGAGGGGGTCCAGGGTGCTGAGATGGCTGACTTTTTGCTCCGCTCACGTTGTTCACCGCGGCACGCAAGAACTGCCCAAAAACTGGCCAAAACGGCCCAAAAACGGACCAAAACTGGCTATTTTTGGCTGAGCGAGCGAGTGATGTGCGGCGGACAGCGAGCGAAGCGAGAGGCAGCACCATCCCTGCTATACGAATGCCCCATCAAGCCTTGTACCATCGGGAGGGTTCCAGGGTGCTGAGATGGCTGACGTTTTACTCTGCTCACGTCGTTCGCCACGGCACACAATAACGACCCGAAAACTGGCCAAAAGAGCCCAAAAATGGGCCAAAACTTGTCATTTTTGGCTGAGCGAGCGAGCGGTGAGCGGCGGACAGCGAGCAAAGCGAGAGGCAGCACCGTCCCTGTTAGGATCGGAGCAGCACTAAGAGGGGGGGGTGAATTAGTGTAGCGGATAAAAACTTGGGTTTTCTGAAAAATCTTTCGTATGAAGAGAGCGGAACTTGACAAGTTTAAACTTGAAAGCGTATTCTTAAATATGCGCAGCAAAAGTAATAAGGAACTAGAGCATATAAGAAGATTTGCAATAATATAAATAACAATAATGAAACGCAAACCACAGATCACGCCGATGTTAGAGTGGTTCGGTCAAATGACCTACTCCACTTGTGAGGCCCCTCTTCGATGAGGCTCCCACCTTCCACTAGCAAGCTTCTTGAAATGGAAGGGTAAATACCCCTCTTACAACTCTTTACAAGCAGTTCACTCTCTTACAGATTTTCGAGAAGAGATGAGGTGAACACTAGCAAATTGAAACGAAAGCAAGCTAACACTTTTCTAAGATCTTTCTCTCAAACTCTTGCTGCTCAAAAGGTTGTAATCTCAGCTGAGATTTGAGGGGTATTTATAGGCCTCAAGAGGATTCAATTTTGGGCTCCAAAATTTGGGCTCCAAAATTCAAATCCTCTTTGGGTTCCGATCTTTGGCGGTGCCACCGCCTTAACGTTCGTTAGGTGCCTTTGGCGGTGCCACCGCAGTTTCGAGGATAGGTCACCGCCCAAGCACTCGGGTCTTGGGCGGTGCCTCCACCCAACAAAGCCGGTGCCACCCTTTGGCTCTCCTCATTCACTTGGTTTGGCTTTCTTTTAGCCCAAACCAACTCGACTTTGGCCCCAGTTGGCCCCTAACCAGGATATAGGCTTATCTTCTTAATCCTAATCCTAATTACAAGTGAACTACATAACAAAACACATCTTAAGCAATTTATTAACCTTGAACGTCAAGTTTTGTTCCGACGAGCTTTCGACGAACTTCCTTCGACGGGGTCCAAGCACGCTTCTCGAACTTGTGATGACTTTAAAGAGTAGCTGAGACTTCGGTGATCTCTGCGAACCTCGACGATCTCTTGGCCGAACTTCCAACAGGTTCCCGATTTCTTCTCGGTTGGTTCGGCAGCATCTCCGACGATTCATCGAACTCTTAAAGGTTCATCAAACTCGACTCGTATTCTTGCTTTGTGTTTTCTGTTTATCGTAGTTAATCTTGCACACTTAACTCAATAATATGGATTAGATCAAATAACCTATCAATTGATTTTATCAACAAAATCCGAGATTCAACAATCTCCCCTTTTTTTGATGATGACAATCAATTGATGACGGTTAAACATAACTCCCCTATCTATATGCCATATTATGAGAAGATAAAACCACTTGAATTCCATCCCATTGGATTCAAGCATAACCCGATAAGTTCTAACCGTAGAGCTTATCGTGATCCTTTTTAAACAATAGTAAATACAAAACTTCTATGAAAATCATAAGTTAAATGAAAAGGGCCAAATTTTACTACGACAGAAGATAAAGATTTTCAATATATATTTCAAATCATAACCCGATATGATCAATCAATCTTGTGATATTTTCAAGGATTTTGCAAGGCATATAAGTCAATCATATCACACAAGTTTTTGTAATCCATATAAGTTATGCTATCATTATGGTGTAGATCATCACTTCTCCCCCTTTGTCATCAACAAAAAGAGACAAGCCATCGAAAAAGTAGCATTTAACAAGGTTTATCATTGAAATTTGCCAGAAATAGTTTATCCAAAAGAAAGCAGGTAGATCAAGATATACTTAAAAGATACCAGTAGTTATCTAAAAGGAAGGATCAGTTATCGTTTAATCGATGACAAACTTTGAACTTGTTGTTTAAAAGCAAACAGAATATAATTAAAAGATACATCAGTTTAATCCTTAGGAGGTAATCCACAATGCTGATACATGATATCCATTTTTTCATTCAGTTTGTCGTAGTGTCTTCAAAATTTCAACTTGTTGATTTTGAATCAGTTCTTGCTGTGATTTGAGCTGAGACAGTTCTGCTATAATGCGATCTTCAGATGAGGAAATAGGAGCTGAAGGTGCTGTTGCGCCAAAAGGACTAGGAGGAGATTCATTTCCCATAAGAATTGGTGTTTCGGGGTGTTCTATTTGTGTAGGAATTGGATCCGTCCTCCTAGGCTGCCTAACCCATATGCCATTGCTAAAGGTGCACCTAAGTCTTTTCAGCAGGTTTTTATTTATTATGTTATATTTATCATTTTGAATAGATTCTTCATCGGGTGGGATGCAAATGTCATAGGCATGAAGAAATCTAGTGATTAACCTCCCATATGGCAGCATAGTATCTTTAGCCATAATATCCTGCATGTGTTGTCGAATTGAGTACCCAAAACAATTATCCTGACCGGTCATAATCCAATACATGGTACTCATCTCAATTTGACTTATTTCGTCAAGATGAAATTGTTTGGGGAATATGATGCTTGTGATAATGTGATGAAGAATTTTAGCGTTGAAAGGCAGTAAGTGTTCACAGCTCTTGGGTAGGAAATCAAGGTTTGGATTTGCAAAGATTGTTTTCTGACTTTGGTATAGGTTGCTCCTATTGAGTTGACGTCCCATTTACCTTTAAAATAGCATCCTCTATCTTTTTCAGTTATGCCAATTAGCTCACAAATGGTGTTGTCAAATATTCTAATGGGTGTTCCTAGAAGGTAAGTGCTTAGGCTATTATTGTCCTCATATAGGTTGGCATAAAACAATCGAACTAATCGCGGATAGATTGGTTCATCTAGTTGCAGTAGTGGTAGAGCTTTTAGGTGTGCAAAATACCTAATGGGATCTAAGTCTTCTAGTTCATCCAAGTCAACATATTTTCCCTTATGGATACCTCGTCTTTCAAATTTTGGAAAACTAAGGGCTACCTCTTTTGATCTAAAAAAAGATCATGGTCAAATGAATCTCCTTCAATCTTTTTTTCCTTTTGATCTCTTAGGAGCCATTATCTAGACAAGATGATGATGAAATTGTGAAAAATAAGCAAAGGAAAGAGAAAAGGAAAAGAGGGAATGAGATATCAAAAGGAAGGATTTCAAGTGTTACCTTATGGAGATTATGCTTAGAGATGGAAGGCTTGGACCACCAAGAAACCTTCTCCAGTGCTTCTAAGAGGCAGAATGAGGGTTAGAGGAGATGGGAGAGCTTTCTTGGGTTGGGGCGGTGTCACCGCCCTAACCCCTCGGGTTAATAAGGGTCCTTTCGGTCGGTGCCCACCATAAACCGAAGGCAGGTGTCACCGCCTTGGCCTGAAAGTTCAGTGGTGCCACCTGGCATCCCGTGGAGGAAAAAGAAAAAAATTTTTATTCCTCTCCCCTTTTTGTTTGCTTCCCTCAAGATAATAAGTTATACTTTAATAGATCATTTTGAAGTGAAGAAGAAAGAAGAAATCAAATCTACAAAAGAAAGGAAAAGGACGAGTCATTTTTTTCGTGAGGCTCATTTTAGGGACAATTCAACATGCCTAGTTCCTTCTAATGAATTCAAATTGATCTTCATTCAAGGCTTTTGTGAATATGTCTGCTAATTGATGCTTCGTGGTCGATGAATTCTAGAACAACATTATTGTTAAGAACATGATGGCATGATGAAATGATGCCTAACGTCGATGTGCTTAGTTCTAGAATGCTGAATTGGATTTTTAGTAAGACATATGGCACTAGTATTATCACATTTTATGGGAATATTTTTAAAGTGAATTCCATAGTCTTCCAATGTATTTTTTCATCCAAACAACTTGTGCACAAGCATGCACTCATGACAATGTATTAAAGCTTCCGCCGTAGATAGTGCTACTGAATTTTGTTTCTTGGAAGTCCAAGAAACAAGTGCATGTCCTAAAAATTGGCATGTTCCGGATGTACTCTTTCTATCTATCCTACATCCCCAAAAAATGGGCATCCAAGATAGGTCATTAAATCAAATTTCTCAGATTTTGGATACCATAAGCCTAAATTTGGAGTTCCTTTAAGATACCTAAATATTCTTTTAACACTTTTAAGATGAGATAGTTTAGGATTTGATTGAAACCTAGCACAAAGTCCTACACTAAACATGATATCTGGTCTAGTAGCGGTAAGGTAGAGTAGACTACCTATCATTCCCCTATATTTTTTGATGAAGTTTTCACTATTTTCATCCATATCTAACTTAGTGAAGTACTCATAGGGGTGTTTATTGCTTTTGAATTATCCATGTTAAATCGTTTTAACAATTCTAATGTATATTTAGATTGGTTAAGAAATATACCATCCTTAAGTTGTTTGATTTGTAATCCTAAAAAGAAAGTTAATTCCCCCATTAAACTCATTTCAAATTCAAGACTCATAGATTTGGCAAATGATTCACATAGTGATTCATCCGAAGAGCCAAAAATAATATCATCAACATAAATTTGTACAATAAGAAAATTATTTTCAAAATGTTTAATAAACAGTGTAGTATCAACCTTGCCTTTGGTAAAATTATTTAAAATAAGAAAGGAACTAAGCCTTTTCATACCAAGCTCTAGGAGCTTGTTTTCAAAGCCATAGAAAGCCTTAGTCAATTTGAATACATGATTAGGAAGAAGAGAATTTTCAAATCGGGAGGTTGTTCGACATATACTTCTTGGAAATAAAACCATTCAAGAAGGCACTTTTGACATCCATTTGAAATAGTTTAAAATTATAACTACTAGCATAGGCAAGGAGCATCCTTATGGCTTCTAATCGAACCCCGCGGGGAGAAGGTTTCTTAAATGTCGATACCTTCTTCTTGGTTGAAACCTTTGGCCACTAATCTAGCCTTGTTTCTAACCACGATACCATTTTCATCTTCCTTGTTTCTAAAGACCCACTTAGTACCAATGACTAAATGGTCACTAGGTCTAGGAACAAGCTCCCCACCTTGTTTCTCTCAAATTGATTCAGTTCCTCTTGCATTGCAATAATCCAAAAATCATCTTTTATGGCCTCGTCAATGCACTTAGGTTCAATTTGAGAGAGAAAGGCAACATTAGCATAAAAATTCTTGAAAAGAGGAACGAGTTTGAACCCCTTTAGATGTATCCCTATAATTAGCTCCTTTGGATGAGCATCTATATACTTCCATTCCTTAGGTAAGGAAATTTGGAAGAAGGTGCATCCAAGTTGCTATTTTGAGGAGGGGGTTCATTTAAATTCAAATTATCAAAACCAAGATCATCATCAAAATCATTTTTCTTAAAATTTGAGACTTCATTAAAAAACTACATGAATAGACTCTTCAATTACTAAGGTTCTTTTATTAAAAACCGAAAAGCTTTTTGAAACGGAAGAGTAACCAAGAAAAATGCCTTCATGGATTTTGCATCAAATTTTCCTAAGGCATCCCTTTCATTTAAAATAAAGCATTTACAACCGAAAACTTTAAAATAGGAAATATTTGGTTTTTGTTATTCCATAATTCATAGGGAGTTTTTTTGATAAGGAAGGTCTTATTAGGACTCTATTCATGATGTAGCAAGCCGTATTTACGACTTCGCCAAAAAAAATACTTAGGTAAACTATGTTCGTTTAGCATAGTTCTTGCCATTTCTTGTAGGTTTCTATTTTTTTCTTTCAACTACTCCATTTTGTTGGGGATTTCTCGGAGTGGAGAAGTTATGATTGTATCCATTAACTTCACAAAAATTTTGGAAGTCATGGTTTTGAAATTCGCCACCATGATCACTCCGAATTGATGAAATCATGAACCCTTTTTCGTTTTGAGTGAGTTTACAAAATTTTGAGAAACACTTGAAACAATCACTTTTGTGAGCTAAGAAATAGGTCCAAGTGTATCTAGAGTAGTCATCCACAATCACAAAAGCATATTTGCTTCCACCTAGACTTGTTGTATCAATTGGTCCAAATAAGTCCAAATGAATCAATTGTAACGGTCTAGTGGTGCTAATTTGATTTTTTTGGTTTTGAAGCTTGTTTTTTATTTGTTTCCCTAGTTGACATGCATCGCATACCTTATCTTTAATAAACTTTATATTCGGAATCCCTCGTACTAATTCTTGAGATGAGATTTTAGATATTGTTTTCATGCTTGCATGGCCTAATCTCTATGCCAAAGCCAAGCATCATCATTTATGATGGAGAAACACATTTCATTACTTAGTTCATCAAGATTGATGGTATAGACATTATTTTGTTTTAAAGCAATCATAGTCATGTTATGATTTGGTTTTTCAATAATGCATATATTTGATTCAAATCTAACGATATAACCTTTATCGCATAATTGACTAATGCTCAATAGATTATGTTTTAATTCATCAACTAGTAACACATCATCAATGGAAAAACTTGATTTGTTACCTATGGTTCCCTTGCCAATGATTTTGCCTTTGTTGTTGTCTCCGAAGGTGACATAGCCTTCGTCCATGCTAGTGAGCTTGGTGAATTGGGATGGATCTCCGGTCATATGCCTTGAGCATCCACTATCAAGATACCATCTTTTGCTCCTAGCATGTGATGGTGTATGTTTCTACAAGAAGGAATTATTTTTAGGTACCCATTTACTTTTGGGTGCCTCAAAAACCAATCTAACTTGTTTATCATGTTGCATAGACTTGATCATGGTTCCTTTAGGAACCCAAATCAATTTGTTCGGACTAATTTTCTTGAATGGACATTGGTAAGTTATATGTCCATATTTGCAACAAAAGTTGCAATTGCTTTGATGTTGAACATGTAGGATAGGACCTTTAACGAAGGTGGTTGGATTTTGGTGAGTACTTCTCACAAATCCGATTCCACTCCTTTTAGGAACGTGACCCTTATTTGTAAGGACCATGTTTAAGGACTTGCTACCTACCTCGAATTTCTTCAAGGTGTCCTTAAGTACTAAGTTCTCATTTTGGAGAGTTTCTAAATCATCTTCGTACTCGAAGTAACAGTTGTACGAGCCTATAGAACAGATCCTGTTCAAGTAAGGTCGTAAACAATCATGATATTCATGATATTTAACACATTGAGCTAGACAATCATGATATTCAGTTTTTAATTTATCAAAAGCACACGTAAGACTATCATGCTCCTTTCTTAGCAATTTGTATTTTCTACTAATTGTCTTACATTCATCAAATAACTCATGGAAAGCATTTAATAAATCATGATAAGGTAAATCTGCATTAATTAAATCCGTTACCTCTTCTTGAAGGCCATTAGGGCGTAGTGAGCAACTTGCTTTCGGTGTTGGACTCCTCTTCTTGGATGTGCTTGAGTCATCCCATGTTGCCTTGGCCTTCTTCTTCTTTGGTGTTCTTTTTTTTTGGCTTGAGGGCAATCGTTCTTGTAGTGTCCCGTTTTTTGCATTCATAGCAAATCACTTGGTCCTTCTTTTGTTCAAATTTATTTTTTTGTATTATTTTTAAATTTGTTCTTCCTTAAATATTTTTTTTGAATTTTTTGAGTCAAAAGTGCAATGTCATTGTCACTGTCCTCATCACTTGATGTTCCTTTCAAGTGGTCTTCTTGTGATTTGAGTGCCATATCTTTCCTGTTCTTTGGAAGGGGTTCTCGAGCTTCGTCATGAGCTTGACATGTCATTTTTCGTAGGTCATTAGAGACCCAATGAGTTCTTCAAGAGGAAATATTTTAAGGTCTTTGGCCTCTTGAATGGCGTAACTTTTGGATCCCAACTTTTGGGAGGGATCTTAAGATTTTAGTTACTAGTTCAAAGTTAGTAAAATCTTTACCAAGAGCTTTGAGTCCATTGATGACATCAAGTAAACCGGGTGTACATGTCTCCGATGGACTCACTTGGTTTCATTCGGAAAAGTTCGTAAGAGTGCACAAGAATGTTGATTTTGGACTCTTTCACTCGGCTAGTGCCTTCATGAGTGACTTCAAGAGTTCTCCAAATATCAAAAAGCGAATCACAAATTGAAACACGATTAAATTTTTTTTTGTCTAGTGCACAAAACAAGGTATTCATAGCCTTTGCATTTAAAGCAAAAACCTTCTTCTCCGATTCATTCCATTAAGCTCATCGGAAGAGAAGATTTTTTGAAATCCGTTTTCAACAATAGTCCAAAGCTCGAAATCCATAGAAATAAGGAAGATCCTCATCCGAGTCTTCCAATATCGTGTAATCCGACCCATTAAACATAGGTGGGCCGAGTGATAGAATGGCCCTCTTGCATGCGGGTAAGCCATCTCTCTTGGGTATTAAACCAAATATGAGAGATAACCTTGCTTCGATACCAATTGTTAGGATCGGAGCAGCACTAGGGGGGTGAATTAGTGCAGCAGGATAAAAACTTGGGTTTTAAAAAAAATCTTTTAGTATGAAGAGAGCGGAACTTGACAAGTTTAAACTTGAAAGCGTATTCTTAAATATCTTAACAAAAGTAATAAGGAACTAGAGCATATAAGAAGATTTGCAATAATATAAATAACAATAATGAAACGCAAACCACAGATCACGCCGATGTTAGGGTGGTTGGTCAAATGACCTACTCCACTTGTGAGGCCCCTCTTGATGAGGCTCCCACCTTCCACTAGCAAGCTTCTTGAAATGGA
This sequence comes from Musa schizocarpa, assembly GCA_900464855.2. Classification (NCBI taxonomy): domain Eukaryota; kingdom Viridiplantae; phylum Streptophyta; class Magnoliopsida; order Zingiberales; family Musaceae; genus Musa; species Musa schizocarpa. The sequence goes on from UBIG03000006.1 coordinate 146,773, forward strand.
AGGGTAAATACCCTCTTACAACTCTTTACAAGCAGTTCACTCTCTTACAGATTTTCGAGAAGAGATGAGGTGAACACTAGCAAATTGAAACGAAAAGCAAGCTAACACTTTTCTAAGATCTTTCTCTCAAACTCTTGCTGCTCAAAAGGTTGTAATCTCGGTGAGATTTGAGGGGTATTTATAGGCCTCAGAGGATTCAATTTTGGGCTCCAAAATTTGGGCTCCAAAATTCAAATCCTCTTTGGGTTCCCGATCTTTGGCGGTTGCCACACTAGGCGTTAGTGCTGAACCGGTGCCACCGCCCATTTCAGGAGGTGTCAATCACCTTCCACCGGCGGTGCCACCGCCAGCTCTCCGATTCACTTGGTTTGGCTTTCTTTTAGCCCAAACCAACTCGACTTTATTATTGGTTGGCCCCTAACCAGGATATAGGCTTATCTTCTTAATCCTAATCCTAATTACAAGTGAACTACATAACAAAACACATCTTAAGCAATTTATTAACCTGAGCGTCAAGTTTTTGTTCCGACGAGCTTTTCGGCGAACTTCCTTGACGGGGTCCAAGCACGCTCGAACTTGTGATGACTTTAAAGAGTAGCTGAGACTTCGGTGATCTCTGCGAACCTCCAACGATCTCTTGGCGAACTTCCAACGGGTTCCGATTTCTTCTCGGTTGGTTCCGGCAGCATCTCGACGATTCATCGAACTCTTAAAGGTTCATCAAACTCGACTCGGTATTCTTGCTTTGTGTTTTCTGTTTATCGTAGTTAATCCTGCACACTTAACTCAATAATATGGATTAGATCAAATAACCTATCAATTGATTTTATCATCAAAATCCGAGATTCAACAGGTCCCTACTATCTGAATGCCCCATCTAGCCCGGCCAACCGGGGGTTCAAGGTCTTTGAGATGGTCGACGTTTTGCTCCGCTCACGTTGTTTCCCGCAGCACATAAGAACAGCCCAAAAACTTACGAAAATAGCCCAAAAAAGGGCCAAAACAGGCCAATTTTGGCTGAGCGAGCGAGCGGCGAGCGGCGGACAACGAGCGAAGTGAGAGGCAGCACCGACCCTACTATACGAATGTCCCATCCAGCCCTGTACCACCCGGGGGGTTCCAGGGTGCTGAGATGGCTGGCGTTTTACCCCGCTCACGTCGTTAGCCACGACATGCAAGAACGGCCCAAAAGCTAACCAAAACAACCCAAAAACGGGCCAAAACTGGCCATTTTTGGCTGAGTGAGCGAGCGACGAGTGGCGGACAGTGAGCGAAGTGATAGGGAGCACCGTCCTTGCAATACGAATGCACCATCCAGCCCTGTGCCACCCAGGGGGTTCCAGGACGCTGAGATGGCTGACGTTTTGCTCCGCTCACGTTGTTCGCCTCAACACGCAAGAACTGTCCAAAAACTGGCCAAAACGGCCTAAAAACGGGCCAAAACTGGCCATTTTTGGCTGAGCGAGCGAGCGGCAAGCGGCGGACAGCGAGCGAAGCGAGAGGCACACCGTCCCTGCTATACGAATACCCCATCCTCCCCTGTGCCACCCGGGGTGTTCCAGGGTGCTGAGAAGGCTGACGTTTTGCTCCGCTCACGTCGTTCGTCGCGACACACAAGAACGGCCCATAAACTAGCCAAAACAACCCAAAAACGGGCCAAAACTAGACATTTTTGGCAGAGCGGTGGCGGCGAAGTGGTGGACATCGGCGAAGCGAGAGGCAGCACCGATCCCCTGCTATATGAAAAGCCCCATCCAGCCTTGTGCCATCCGAAGGGGTCTAGGGTCTTGAGATGGCTGACGTTGTGCTCCGCTCACGTCGTTCGCCCATGACACACAAGAATGGTCCAAAATATGGCCAAAATGGCTCAAAAACGGGCCAAAACTGGCCATTTTAGCTGAGCTAGCGGCCCGGCGAAAGCGGAACGGACAAGCGAGAGAGGCAACACCATGCACGCTACGAATGCACCATCCAGCCCAATGCCACCCGGGGTTCAGGGTGCTGAGATGGCTGACTTTGCTCGCTCACGTTGTTCACCGCGGCACGCAAGAGCTGCCCAAAAACTGTCCAAAACTGCAAAAAAACGGACCAAAACTGGCCATTTTTGGCTGAGCGAGCGAGCGACGTGCGGTGGATAGCGAGCGAAGTGAGAGGCAACACCATCCCTGCTATACGAATGCCCCATCCAACCCTGTGCCATCCAGGGGGTTCCAGGGTGCTGAGATGGCTGACGTTTTGCTCCGCTCACGTCGTTCATCGGGCAGCATTAGAACGCCCAAAACCGCCAAAACAGCCCAAAAAAGGTAAAATCGAGCAAAAACTGGCCTTTTTTGGCGGACAAATGGAGCGGCGAGAGGCGGACAACGGCATAGCGAGAGGCAGCACAAATCCATGCTATCTGAATGCCGCATCCTGCCTTGTACCCCAGGGGTTCCGTGGTTTGAGATGGTCGATGCGTTTTGCTTCGCTCACGTCGTTCGCGACACGCCAGAACTGCCTAAAACTAGTCAAAACAGACAAAAAAAAATGCCAAAACTGGCCATTTTTGGCTGAGAGGCGGCGAAGCGGCGGCGGAAAAAGCGGAAGAGACAGCACCGTCCCTGCTATCTGAATGCCCCATCCATCCTTGTGCCACTCGGGGTTCGGGATGCTAAGATGGTGATGTTTTGCTCTGCTCACGTCGCCCGCACGCAAGAAGTACCAAAAAGCGGCTAACGCATTTAAAAAAAGCGGTCCAAAACTGGCCATTTTGGTTGTTTGAAGCGGTGGTGGCGGACAAAGCGGTCGAGAGGCAGCACTACCCCCTGCTATCGAATGCCCCCATCTAGCCCTGTGCCACGGGAGTTCAGGGTGCTGAGATGGCTGATGTTTTGCTCCGCCACGCCGATTCGCGGCGCACACAATAACGGCCCAAAAGCTGGCCAAAATAGCCCAAAAGCGGGCCAAAACTTGCCATTTATGGCTGACGGAAGCGCCGGCGAAGCGACGGACAGCGAAAAGAGAGAGGTAGCACCGTTCTACTATCACGAATACCCCATCCAGCCATGTGCCACCGGGTTCGTGGTGTCGAGATGGCTGATGTTTTTTCGCTCACGTCGTTAGTCGCTGCACGCAAGAAGCGACCCAAAATCTAACCAAAACAACCCAAAAACTTGCCAAAACGGGCCATTTTGCTGAAGCGGCGGCGGCGGATGACAGCGAAGTGATAAGGAGCACCGTCCCTGTAATATCTGAATGCACCATCCCGCCTGTGCCATCCGGGGTTCGTGGCTTGAGATGGCTGACGTTTTTGTTCGCTCACGTCGTTAAGCCGCACATAAGAACTGCCCAAAACTGGCCAAAACGGCTGAAAACTGGCCATTTTGGCTGAAGCGAGCGAGCGCAAGCGCGGGACAACGATGGCGAGAGTCAGCACCGATCCCTGCTATCGAATGCCCCATCCTGCCCTGTGCCACCGGGGTGTTCTAGGGTCTTTGAGAAGGCTGACGTTTTTGCTCGCTCACGCCGTTCGTTCGCGACACACAAAACGGCCCAAAACTGGACAAATGAGCCCAAAAAAAATGGGCGAAAAACCGCCATTTTGACTGAGCAATGGCGTCGGCGGCTTAAACAGGCGAGAGGCAGCACCATCCCTGCTATCGAATGCACCATTCTGCCCTATGCCATTCGAGGGGTTCCAGTGTTTGAGATGGGTGACGATTTTTTTGCTCCGCTCATGCCGTTCATGCGGCATGCAAGAACTTCCCAAAACTGGCCAAAACTGCTCAAAATGGGCCAAAATTGGCCATTTTTTGCTGGCGGGCGGCAGCGGATAGCGGCGGAAAGTGGCAGCACCATCCTTGCTATACGAATGCCCCATCCAGCCCTGTACCACTGGGGGTTCCAGGGTGCTGATATGGATGGCGTTTTGCTCTCCACGTGGTTAAGCGTACGCAAGAACTGCCCAAAAATTGACCAAACTGTCACGACCTTAGCTGGAATTGCCTAAGGCGTGAGGCACCCTCTTGGCCAAAGAGCCCGAACTTAGCTTTTGCGTTGCCTAAGTCATGAGGTCACCCTTCAATGGCAAAGACGCGAACTTAGCTTGCATTGCCTAAGTCATGCTTAAGCCCTTGCGATCTTGCTCCGCAAGGATCAGCCCACTTTGTAACCTCGCGGGTCCCTAAGGGACCTATAAAAGAGAAAGAAGTTAGTTCGAAGAAAGAGCGAGCAGCGGACAAGTCCGAAGTCTCGGCGAAAGGGAAGCTTTACAAGCAATTCAGCGAACACCCTGTATTACACAAGAGAAAGGAGGGAGAGGGAAAAAACAAGGCTTTCAAGGATGAGCGAACAGCTGCAAAGCCCACAAACAACCGCTCACCTGGTCGGTCCGGGCAAAACCAAGTTCCCAAAAAAAAGGTCCGCGTCGCGAACTTGCGAAAGAGTGTTCAACGCCGGTATATAACCGAAGCCCCATCCAGCCATGTGCCACCGGGGTTCCTGGGGTCTGAGCTGGCTAACGTTTTGTGGCGGAGGCAATTCTCCGCTCACCTCCAGCTGACGCGAAAAGCGAGAGCTGATTTGGGCTGTTTTGAGGCTGTTTTGCTTTCGGTTCGGTGAGCGGTCGCTTTGCAACGCTGCAGCTTGTTCGAACTTACATATTTACAAAGCAAAATGACCCAAAACTAAGAGAAAACAAGCTGTCAAGCAGCCATTACATGTAGGTGCGGCGACGAACGGTTCGTTGAATAGAGTTGTTCTTGGTCTTGCGATGACCGTTCGTGACATTCTCCCCCTTAAACTGTCGGCGCCCTCGTCGGCGCTTTTTAATAGTTGTTGATGACTTCTTCTTCATGTCGCGGGGCGTCTTCAAAGCTCCCAAACTGGCTTCAGTTCGGGGAAAGCTTTTAGCCACTTCACCAAGTACTCATCTGTTCCGCTCCGTTGGGTAGCTTTATCTTACGATCCGCCAGAATGGTTTCCACTCACTTCGTAGGAGGCTGTGATGGGGAGGTAGCCAAGTTGGAACACCGAGAAGCATCTTGCGGATCCGGATGGTAGGCCTTGAGGTTCTTTGGCGTGAAGAACGTTGTGAATTTTGAACCCGCCGGCGGTTGCAACTTGTAGGAAACATTGCCTACTCTGTTAATAATTGGGAAGGGCCCTTCATACTTACGCGCAATCTTTTTGTGAACTCGTTTCTGAAGAATTGGAGTGATCTGGTTGGATCTTTACCAACACCAAATCGCCAACTTTGAACTCTTGTGGTCGCCTTCCCAAGTCTGCGCACTTCTTCATCCGTTTTGCCGCCTTCTCCAAGTAAGCTCGGCGCTTAATATCGGCATTCGATGCCACTCTTTTCGCGAAATGATAGGCTGATGGACTACTCCGGTATACCCAATTGCCATAGTGTGTAGAGTCGACGGTTGTTGTCCGTGATAATTCCGAAGGGCTCTTGTTGGATGCAGAGCTCGCTGCAAGTTGTAGGAGAATTGGGCGATGTCCAACGGCTTCACCCAATCTCGTTGATTGGCACTCCGTAGTGCCGGAGAATCTTTTGCTCAAGGAAGAATTTATTCTTCGGTCGGCCATCCATCGGGGGTGGAGGCACTGTAGAGAATATAACTTTGACCCCAACAATTTGAATAGCTCGGTCAGAATCATCCAGGAACCGGCGTCTCGATCACTAATGATATTTGTGGGACTCCCCAATACTTCACTATGCCCTTCATCATCGGTCGGCTGCCTCTTCAATTTGAAACGGTGTAGGGGCAGCAATGAAAGTTGCATACTTTGAAAACCGATCGACCACCCCAGTATCGATCCAAGTCCCCCTGGTGGCAAGCTTGATATGAAGTCTAAGGAAATGCTCTCCCATGGCCTTTTCGGTACGGCAACAGCGGCTCCAAAAGTCCCACCGCTTCCATTTTGCTCCACCTTGTTTTGTTGGCAAGTAAGGCATGTTCGAACATACTCCTCCACATCAATCCCATCTTTGGCGATAGAAGGCCCTCTCCCACGAGAACCAGCGTTGTGAATGCCGGGTGTCAGCCCAAAGGGAATCGTGATACTCTTTTAAGAGTTTCGCCTTAAATTGTCCCTGGGGAACATAGACCCTATTCCCTTTTGGTGTAAACAAGTCCCTCCACGGACCCAAAACCGTCGTGCCTTGCCTTCTTTGATGAGGTGCATCGGGATAACTGCACGGGGATCACTATACAGTCCATCCTTGATTAGGAAAGGAAGTTAGAGTGCAACTGACTTGGTTGGCCTCGCCCCTCGGTTGTCGCGGCATTCATGCATTCCACCTTCCGACTCGGCGCATCGGCCCGCGGCGTTTGCCTTCCGGGCTTGTACTCCCATCGCCATATCAAATTCAGCCGGGAAGTCCTACCACCGTGCCTGCTTTGGGGAGCTTCTTCTCCGAGTTTTTGAAATAGCTCAGGCGATGTTGTGCGTCCTCGGCACAAATCGCGACCGAGGAGGTAGTGTCATAAACTTCATGGACAGTGGATCGCTGCTGTCATCTCTTTCTCATGCTTTGGATACCGCCTCTCGGTCTCGTTGAGTTTGCGGCTCTCATAGGCCATCGGATGGCCTTCCTGCATAATTACTTCCCAAAGAAGTCAAACATCGTATGGACTTCAAAGGGCTCTCATAGTTTGGCAATTTGAGCACTGGTTCTTCTAGAACGGCAACCGCCGGATCTGGAATGCTATCTCACATTTGTTTGACCACTTTCAAGGCTGCTCCTTCTTCAGCAACTCCGTCGGTGGGGTTGCTCGCTTGAAATATCCCGCAATGAAGCGTCGATAGTAGTTATTGAAACCAAGGAAGGATCTCAACTCGGCACCTTCTTTGGAGTTAAGCCATTCATAGCTGCTTGCACCTTCGACTTATCCATCGAATGGAGCCATCACCGATTCGATGCCCCAAGAATAGAATCTCAGTTTGAGCAAAGTAGCATTTCTCCTTTTTACGAATAAAGTGTTCTCCCGAGAACCTTGAAAATCGTTCGCAGGTGCTTGGCGTGCTCCTCGGCGTTTGGACGGAAACGGCGATATCGTCAAATAGGCGACCACGAACTTATCAAATACTCCTTGAATAGCTGGTTCATGAGAGTACAGAATAATGGCGGTGCATTGGTTAAGCGAAAGGCATCACCAAGAACTCAAGCGTTCCATACGGTCACCACGGGTAGTCTTTGCTTCGTCGCCTTCAGCAATGCGCGCCGCCAATACCGACCGAAGGTCGAAGTTTGAAAATACTTTTGCCTTGCCCAATTAATCGAACAAGTCCGCAATGGGCGGGATGGGATACTTGTTCTTCACCGTTACTTTGTTGAGGGCTCGATAGTCGGCGCATAATCGGAGGCTCCCCTTGTTTTCCACGGAAGAAGCTGGAGCTCCGAAAGGTACTTTTGAGCTGCGGATGAGACCACCGCTTAGCAGTTCACCTAACTGCTTTCGAGTTCTGCCAACTCTGGCGGGGGCATGCGATAGGGTGGTCTCGGGAGGCTTCACTCTGGCTCCAACTTCGATCGTGATCCGCGCCTCTGCGTGGTGGAAGGGTCTTAAACGCTTCGGGTGGCATAACGTCTTTGAACTCTTCGGGACGTTGCCCCCCACCCAACAATTCTTAGTGGCCTCTTCATTGAGTGGCTCTAGCTTCATAGCAGCCCACGGATATGGGGTCGCCCTTTCGCGCACCTTTCTTCAATTGTAATGCCGAAATGTGTTTGGGCTCCTTGGTTTCCTCGAGCAAGGGAACGCAGAGTCATCGCCTCCCATCATACATAGGGAGTTCAAGAGCGGCGCCGGCACCAACCGCGCATGCATAAACTCCATTCAAGAATCGCGGAAGTCGTCGAGTGCACGACCATCATGTTGGTGTTTCGCTCCAAGTCCCGATTTTGATAGGAACATCCTTCACCAACCAGATTAGCTTGGCCTCGAGTTCACCCGCCTTCATTCGGCGGGCTCTTACGCAAGGTCAACCCAAGTCATTTTGTTTCAGCGTCGGCTATGAAGTTGTGGGTGGCGTATCCACCATTACCGCGGTCGTTTGGCCATTTAGCATAATGTCCCATACATCAGCTCACTGCTTCCCTTTTTGTGCCTTCGTCTTCATATTCTCCCCACTTGACCCGCATGGCGTTCAGCAGACGCATTGCTCCCATTCGGGGGTCCTGCGACTCTCTCATCATCATCGCTGCTGGATTCTGAACTGCTTGAACTAAGAGCAATAGCTTTGCCCTTGTCCGTCGGGGAGGGGTGGATGGAAGCCGTCAAAAGCGTCGAGTGCTTCTGTGGGCACTCCCCTTACCATGTCTTGGTCCTCGCAACAAAACATCCTCCGGTTTTGAGGCCTTGCCTTTTTTGGGTTCGACCCTTTATGGGGGGTCTTCTTCTTTTGTTAGCCCGGGCTCCTTCCCTCGAGAATGTTTTGGAGGCGATTGCTTGAAGATTGTTTCCTTCTCGCTGGGTCTTCAGAGGAAACAAAGTCGGTGAAACCTTTCTGCAGCAGCGATTGCCCGACTACATCGGTAACATTCAACCGATTTAGCTCTGCTGAGCCCATGGTTTCAAACCATGGGGAAGCTGAACAACTTGTCCTTCTCGGACATGTATCTGTATGTCAGCATTAGTGCAGAAAACTGTTTCACATAGTCTGGGATGGTGGTGCTTTGGCGGAGTTGTCTCAACTTCCTTCTTCGGCGAACTCTGTGTTCTCGGAAGGAACTGGAGTTCTCAACTCCCTTCAAGTCCTCCCGTACACCGACTTCGACACGACCTTGTTGGATCTCTTCCCAGCGAGTTCACCACCAAAGTTTAGCATCTCGTTCAGATGCATCGTTGCTATAGAAACTTTGGTATCTTGAAAATCGGACCTCGTAGCTTCGGAAGTATTGCTCCATGTCGAGCGAAAGTTCTCGAGCTCTTTGGCATCTCTAGCCCTCCGTATCCATGGGGCTCGGTGCCCTCAAGTTTTAATGGCGATTTCCAGGCGGGTGTTGCCTCCTCCCGCATTTAAGCGTTCTTGTGAGCATAGCCACCTTTGCGTGAGTTCACGCCACAACATCCTGCTCAAGTGTTGCACGGGTCCTTGGTGTCATCGGACAATCCGGTCGACTAGGGCCCTCGACCTTGTCGATCTTGGACTCCGCTTCCTCTTCTGACTCTCTACCCCAACAAGTCTTTGTTGGCCATGGTAGAAGTTCCTCAAACTCACTTCTAGAACATCCGGCGGGTTTCGCCGTCGTTAATCTCTCTTATGACTCCTTTTCCCGGTTAGCGCGCAGATTGCTCTTCCTCCGCTCGCGGAGAGTTATAACTTCGCTCATCCCGTTCGCTGCCGATCTTGGTGGCGGCTCCAATAACATGAGAAGCGAGTGTGCACATGCAGCCCACCTCGCGACTGCTTGGGGCAAAGGTCCGACACCCAGTCTTGCTTGATTCGCCCGATGCTTTGCCATGGCGAAGTTTTCATTATTCATTCGATCAAAACTTGCCGCTCGATACCACAATGTCCACGACCTAGCTGGAATTGCCTAAAGGCGTGAGGCACCCCTTATGACCAAAGGCTTGAACTTAGCGCGCGTTGCCTAAGTCGCGGGTCACCCTTGTGGCAAAGCCTTGAACTTAACTTGCGTTGCCCTAAGTCGCCGCCCTTGCGATCTTCGCCCAAGGATCAGCCCACTTTGTAACCTCGCAGGTCCCTAAGGACCTGTAAAGAAAAAAGTTAGTTGAAAAGAGCGAACAGCGGACAAGTCGAAGTCGCTGAAAAGGAAGCTTTACAAGCAATTCGCGAACACCCTGTACTACAAGAGAAAGGAGGAGAGGGAAAAACAAGGCTTTCAGGATGAGCGAACAGCTGCAAGCCCACAAACAGCAGCTCCCTGGTCCCGGCGTAAAACCAAGTTCCGTAAAGGTCAAAGTGCGAACTTGCGAAAAGTGTTCAATGCCGGTATATAACGAAGCCCCATCCAGCCATGTGCCACCACCGGTTTCCTGGGGTCTGAGCTGGCTGGCGTTTTTGTGGCCGGAGGCAGTTCTCCGCTCACCTCCGCTTGCTGGCGAAAATGAGAGCTGATTTGGGCTGTTTTGGGGCTGTTTCTTTGGGTTCGGTGAGTGGTCGCTTTGCAGCGCTGCAGCTTATTCGAACACATATTTACAAACAAAATGACCCAAAACTAAGAAAACATGCTGTCAAGCAGCCGTACATGCAGGTGCGGCGTGAAACGGTTTGTTGAACAGAGTTATTCAGCGTCTTGGCGACCGTTCGTGACAAAAGCGGCCCAAAAACAATTAAAACTGGCCATTTTGGTGGCGGCGGCGGCGGCGGACCGGACAGTCAAGAAGCGAGAGGCAGCACCGTCCTGCTATATGAATACCCCATCATGTCTGTATGCCACCGGGGGTTCAGGGGGTCTTTGAGATGGCTGATATTTTGCTCCTTCGTCGATTCGCCCCGGCACACAAAACGGCCCAAAAAAGCAAAACAACGAAAAAGGGCCAAAACTGGCCATTTTCGGCTTTTAAACCCGGCGGTAGAGGACAGCTAACAAAGCGAGAAGCAGCGCACCGTCCATGCTATCTGAATGCACCATCGAGCCCTGTGCCACCCGGAGGTTCGGGGCCGAGATAATTTGGCGTTTTGCTCGCTCCGCGTCGTTCGCCGCGGACATGCAAGAACAGTTAAAAAACTGGCCAAAAGCGGGCCAAACTGGCCATTTTGGATGAAGCGAAATGGCGGCGGCGACAATGAACGCGGCGCGAAGGAGAGCAGCACCGTCCCTGCTATCTGAATACCCCATCCTACCCTGTGCCACCCGGGTGGGTTCAAAGGTCTTGAAGGCTGGCGTTTTGCTCCTCTCACATTGTTCGCCCTTGACACAAAAACGACCAAAAACTGGCCAAAAGAGGCCAAAAGCGAGATAAAACGGCCATTTTGAGTGAGTGGGCCAATGGGCGGTGGACAATGGCCCGGACGGAGGCAACGCACCGTCCTGCTATCTGAATACACCATCAAGCCCTGTATGCCATCGAGGGTTCGGGGGTGCTAGGATGGCTGACATTTTGCTCGCATACCGCGTTCGGCGAACATAAGAACTGCCAAAACTAGCCAAAACAGCAAAAGAGCCAAAACGGCCATTTTTTCTTGGGTTCTTGTGGCGGATGGCAAAGCCGGTGGCAGCACCATCCTTGCTATCTGAACCCCCCCATCTAATAGGCCCCCGAAGGGTTCTGGAGTCTTTGAGATGGCTGACGTTTTACTCGCTCACGTTGTTCACCCATGAACACCACAAAAAACGGCCAAAAACCGCCAAAAGAGCCCAAAAACAGGCCAAAACTTGCCATTTTGGCTGAGCGAGAGCCGGCGAATACGACGAGTGAAGCGAGAGGCGCACCGTCCCTGCTATCACGAATGCCCTATCCAGCCTTGTGCCACCCGGGGAGTTCGGGATCTTTGGTGGGTGACCTTTACTCTCACCGCTCCGCGTAAATTCTCATTCGGCCATAAAGAACGCCAAAAATTGGCCAAAAGCAGACCATTTTTTAGCAGCGGCAGCGGCGGCGGACAAACAAAGGGCGGCTAAAAAACTTTCAAAACAGCCCAAAAAAAAGGGACAAATAAGCCATTTTTGACTGCATGATTTAGCAAACCAGCGGAGGACATGGCGAAGTGAAACAACACCGTCCCTGCTATATAAATTCCCCATCCAGCCGCCAGACCAGGGGTTCAGGTGCTGGATGCTTGACGTTTGGATCCGCTCACGTGGTTCCCCAGCGGCACACAAAACGACCCCAAAACTGGCAAAAAACAACACAAAAAGCGGACCAAAATGGCCATTTTTTTGGCCGAGCTAACGGCGGCGGAATGACGAAGCGAGGAAGGTGCATCGTCCCCTGCTATCGAATGCCCCATCCAGCCCTGTGCCAACCGGGGGGGTTTTCAAGCTGAGATGGCTGAAAATTTTCATCGCTCATATCGTTCACTACAGCACAGGAGAAGCAAAAAAACCAGCCAAAACAGCCAAAAGGCCAAAAACACCATTTTTTTGATGGAAATGTGGCGGCGACGAACAACGGCGGAGAGGCAACCCACCGATCCCTATCTGAATGCCCCATCCAGCCGTGTGCCACCGGGAGGTTCAGGGTCTTGAGATGGCTAATGTTTTTGCTCGCTCACGTCGTTAGCGGCACACAATAACTACCAAAAACTGGGCATTTTGGCGGAAGCGAAACAAAAGCGGCGATCGGTGGGACAGCGAAAACAAGAGCTTACCGTCCCCTACTATCTGAATACCCCATCAACCTGTGCCACCCGGGGTGTTTCAGGGTTTTACCGGGATAACTGCGTTTTTGCTCTTCTCAAATCGTTCGTCGTGGCATGCAAGAACTGCCCAAAACTAGCCATTTTGGTGAGCGAGTGGCTGACTATTGGCGGACAACGGCGAAGAGGGCAACACCGTCCTGCTATAGGAATACCCCATCCAGCCCCTGCCCCATGGGTGTTCCAGGGTGTTGAGGATGGCTAAAGTTTTGCTCCGCTCGCGTCGTTAAGCGCGACACACAAGAACTACCAAAAATTGGCCAAAACGGCCAAAAAGCCATTTTTGGCCCTGGCGAAGCGGCGAAAGCGGCGGACAACGCAATGGCGAGAACGCTTCGATCCCAACTATCTGAATGCCCATCCAGCCCTGTACCACCAAGGGTTCTAGGGCACTGGGATAGCTGACTTTCTGCTCGCCATGTCGATTCGCGCTGACATGCAAAGAACTGCCAAAAACGGCCAAAACAGCCCAAAAGCAGGCCAAAACTAGCCATTTTGGCTGGCGGCGGAAACGGAGTGGCGAACAACGGCGACGGCGAGGAAACGCCGATCCCTGCTATATGAATACCCCATCAGCCTTGTGCCATCCGAGGGGGGTTCGAAGGGTGCTGAGATGGCTGATGTTTTTGCTCCGCCACGTCGTTCGCGCGCGACAGAACTGCCCAAAAAAAACAAAACAGCCCAAAAATGGGCCAAAATAGGCCATTTTGGCAGATGAACAATGGATGATAGCGAAGCGAAGCGAGCAACCATCCTCCACTATCGAGAATACCCCGCCAGCCCCAGCACCACCGGGGGTTCGAGTCTTGAGAGATTTGACGCGTTTCGGGCTTCATCGCCGTCGTTAAGCGGCCGCATGAAACGGCCCAAAATCTAACAAAACAACCCAAAAACAAGGCCGAAAACTAAGCCTATTTTTTGGCTGAAGCGGCGTCGGCAGTCATTGGACAGCGGCCGGACAGCGAGTGAAGGGATAGAGAGCACCATCCCTTCTATCTGGAATCACCATCCGACCACATGCCTGCCGGAAGTTCTAGAACACGAGATGGTGACGTTTTGCTCGCTCACGTCATTCGCCCATGCGCATAAGAACTGCCAAAAAAACTGGCCAAAACGAGCCCAAAAGCGGGCCAAAACTAGCCATTTTTTGGCTGACGGCGGCGGCGGCTTAATGACGTGACAGTGTAACACCCCTCATTTCAATTTTTCGTTATAAGTTTCTAGTTGAAATGTAGGTATCTATTTTAAATTTGATAAAAAGTCAAAGTATGAATCTGAGAAATTATTCATAAAGAGTTGGAGGATTTGTTAAAAGAAAGAAATGAGGACTTATATGTAAACCCTAAGGACTAAATCGTGAATATGATAAATCCAAAGGACTAAACTGTAAAATATACAAAAATACAAGCTTCACCGTTTAAGCCTCTCTGCCTTCGTTCTTAAGGAAGCAGAGAGGGCATCATGGTGATCAAAGAAAGAAAAGAAAGAAAGAAAGAAAGAAAAGAAAGAAAGAAGAAAGAAGAAGAAGAAAAGAAAAAAATTGGGGTTTTAGGGTTCTTGCTTTAATTTCTTCACTTCGGGTCAAAATTCTCAAAGGCAGTGTTCTAACCCCATCCTACAGAATTTTTAGTCTCTGTTTTTATATTTGAATCAAAATAAATTGAAGGATTTCTATTTAGAAACTGATATGTCTCTCTTTGGACATAGAACCATGGATTTTGAAGTCTTTTCAGTAAACTGACCCCTATACACTGTTTCAGCTATAAGATTTAGTACAAAATGTAATTCAGGCGGGAACTATTTTGTTTGGAAATTAGACTCTTATATCTTCCTGTTGACACTGATTTTGTAGATTTTGGACACCGAATACTTACCCAAACATCTGATTCAGTTGAGCCTATAGACGCTGTAAAACAGGGTTCAAGATTTCTGACCTGTCGATACTAAAATGCCTATAACTCCTGTTGAAAATTCTGAATTATACCAAACTGATTTTATTTCAAACTAGACTTGAAAATCTTTCTTTTTTTGACTTATCGTTTGAAAATTTTCGATTTCAATTTCCTACCCTACTGTCTGTTGAATCCGACCCTATAAATTCTACAAACCAGTGATTGTGTTTTTGACCTTGTGTTACCAAATCAAAGGTAACTCCGCGTTGGGGAACCCTGTTTCGTATGAAATTTGTTCCCTTCAAAATATAGATTGATATATGGTTCGACCATGGTTTTCTTATGGGTATTGGAGCATAATTGATATTCTGAAGTATTTGTTTGATGTGCCACTGGAATTCTGTCCCGAAATCGAAGCTTTGTTTGATTTAGATATTCTCCGTTCCTTTGGATATTTGAATTTGTTTAACCTTCTTATTTGGATTTGAGCTAAATATGATTGCTTGGAAATTTCTCTTACCTCTTGTTCTTATTTCATTCCAAATCTGAATACATTTGTGAGAGAGATTTGTTCTTTGTTTATTATTGTCTCGAAAAAGGCACATGCGCAGTTGTTCAGCGTGTGCTTCCGATATATATACTTATTGTTAAAACTGCCCTCTTGTACTATGGTGTGTGTGGGATTGTCTGGACCTTTTGCCAGAAATGGTAAAGGGTATGCGGTAATACCGCTCTGGGGGGTCCCGCTCGTAGGATGTGCTTAATGCCCGCTCTCTGGGGTCCTGGGCCGTGGGATATTCTGGACCTTTGCCAGAAATGGTAAAGGTATGTAAAAGCCTCGTATGCTCTGCGGCCCCTCGACTTCACCTAGGCCTGGGTGGATGGATCTCCCCGCTTTGGGAGACTTTTTTGTCAGTGGTCATTCAGAAATGGATGAATCACATTAAGTGAGATCCACCACACCTTCTATATATTTGACATGACATCCAGAGTTTTTTGGTGAGTTGTTTCTGTTCATGTACTCTGGATAAGAATGATGATATGATTACAGCTTGTCAAGGACGTCGTTTGAGCCACATGCGATATTTGTTTTTGGTATGCTCTGGAAATACTTCATTCATGATGATTTTTGCTTGAAATGTTCCATATGCGTTGATAATACTTGGAACATTTTGCCTATGCCGATGATAAGCTCGATATATTTCCTTTGTTACTGATATGCTCCAATTACTCTATGCCCTAATCTCAGGAACCAAATAATAAAGATTGAAATGAAAACAATTATGTTCTACTCTTAATGATATTATGTCTCTGAAATGGTATATTCTGCCTTGTATTTTGGAACTGTATCTCTTTGGAAGTTATACTATTTTGATATGGATATGTTAGTCACTTATTTGAGCTCTTTATACTCTGGATTTGTTGATAAATTTTTGGGATAGCATATTGCTTGCTTAAATGATAAAAGATTAGGTGGCGTTGGAAAGTTTAGAAGATTTTAGACAGGACCTTTGTTAGCATATGTGTATTTGTTGTATAAGATACTCGCATCTTATGAAATGTGTGATGAATCTAAACACATGGATTTTGTGGCAAAGATAAAGGATCCCCATGTATAGGATTTTGGTATGTTAAGTTAAATTAGGTGTAATGATATGATCTTATAGTGTCGTTGGTTTTGGTGACTGCATAGACTTCCCCATTTGTGAATTTATATTGTGGTTATTATCTTGATGAGTTGAGTTCGATTGTATGAATTATCAGTGATGTGTGGTATGTTTATAATTACATAGGTTTTGAATTTGTGAACTATAGAGGTGAAATTTTGAGTCGAATGTTTTCTTAGTGACCTCAAATGTGTGCTTGGATCTGGGTTAGTTATGATGAAAATTTTAAATATTATCGATATTTTTTTGAGCGTGCTTGAGAGGTGGTATCAGAGCTGATTTGAGAATCACTAAAATATCATATTTTTTTTAGGTTTATTGATTATCAATTGAGAATTGATGAAAAGAAAATGTTCCTTTGATGTTTAGGAAGCGAGGATGTGAGATCATCTGGTTCTCCATTGCGTCTACTCTTGATCAATTAGGTGGTATCATGCGGACTTTGGAGACTATGGCACAAGTGATGCAACAACAACAACAACCTGCAACACAGGGAGTAATGATGGAACAAAGACATCAAACCAAATGGGGTTTGGTGGACAGTTTAAAACTTAGTCCTCCCAGTTTTGGTGGTGATCTGATCAATGGTGGCGAGCGATGGATGATGCAGATTGAGAAAATATTTGATGCTCTAAATTACCACGATGAAAGGTTTTCTTGCCACCTTTATCTTTTGGAGAAATTTGAACACTAGTGGAGAATGATTAAGAGGATGTAGGAAATCAAACATGAGCCAATGACATGGAAGTTATTCCAAGAAAAGTTTAATGATAAATATTTTCCGGATTTATGAAGAGCAAAAGAATTGGAGTTCTTGAATCTTATCGAGGGGAAATCAGCCGATTTACATGGTATGAATCTAAATTCTTGAGCTCTCAGGTTTGCCACACATATTGTCACGCCCCTCAAAAATATCAACAATATTTAAAATTTTCATCATGCTTGACCCAGGATCCAAACACACATTTGGTCACTAAGAAAACATTCAGATCAAAATTTCACCTCTATAATCTACAAATTCATAACCCATGCATTTCATAAACATACCACATCCTTTCGATAATTCACACAATGAACTCAACTCATCAAAATAATAACCACAACATAAATTCACGAATGGGGGAAGTCATGCAGGTCACCAAACCAACGATTATCATAAGATCATATCATTACGAATATAACTTAACATACAAAATTCTATACATGAGGGATCCTTTATCTTACAAAATCCTGGGTTTAGATTCATTCGTCACATTTCATAAGATGCAGAGTATCTTATACAAAAAATACACATATATGCTAACAAAGATCTGCCCAAAATCTTCTAAACTTTCCACCGCCTCGGCCCAATCTTAACATTTAAGCAAGCAATATGCTATCTGAAAAATTTATCAACAAGCGGGTGAGTATAAAAGGCTCGACAAGTGACTAACATATCCATATCAAAAAATAGTACAACTTCCAAAAGAGATACAATTCCAAAATACAAGGCAGAATATATAATTTCGTAGACATAATATCATTAAAGCAGACACAAATTGTCCTTTCAATCACCCCATATTTGGTTCCTATTGATTGGGGCATGGAGTAATTGGAGCATATCGGTAACAAAGAAACATATAAGACTTATCAATGGCATATAAAATGTTGGAAGCATATCAGCGGCATATGGAACATTTTGAAGCAAAATCATCAATGAATGAAGCATATCAGAGCATATCAAACAACAAATATCGTCTGAGAAGCTCAGGCGTCGTCCTTGGCGTTTGCAATCATATCATTCTTATCGAGCATGAGCGAAACAACTCACCAAAACTCTGGATGTGATATCAAACATATAGAAGGTGTGGTGGGATCTGGTCAGAGAATGTGATTCATCCATTTCTGAATGACCACCACGTAAAAAATCTCCCGTCTGGGGATCCATCCACCGATGCAGGTGAAGTGGGAGGGGGCGGCGAGAGCATCGCGAGGCTCTAAGCATATCCCGGGGCGGGACCCCCTGAGGCGGGTAATGGCGCATCCCAGAGGCAGGGACCCCGAGGCGGGGCAATAAGCGCTATTTTACCATTTCTGGCAAGGTCCAGACAATCCCATACACCCAGTACAAGGGCAGTTTTAACAGCCAAGTAGCATATCCAGGACACGCACGGAACAAGCGAACGTGCATGTGCCTTTTGAAACAATACAGTAAAAGAACAAATCTCACAAAATGTATTCAGATTTGGAATGAAATAAAACAAAAGTGTACAGAATTTCCAAACAATCATATTTATCTCAAATCTAATAAGAAGGTTAAACAGATTCAAATATCCAAAGGCAGGGCAGAATATATGAAATCACCAAAGCTTCGATTTCGGACAGGAATCCAAGTGGCACATCAAACAAATGTTTCAGAATATCAATTATGCTCCAACCACCCATAAGAAAACTATGGTCGAACCATATATCAATCTATATTCTGATGAACAAATTTCATACGAAACAGGGGTTCCCCTTGCGGAGTTACCTTTGATTTGGTAACACAAGATCAAAACACAATCACTGGTTTGCAGAATTTATGGGGTCGGATTCAACAGACAATAGGGTGGGCAATTGAAATCCCAAATTTTCAAACTATAAATCAAAGAAAGATTTTTTAAGTCTAGTTTCAAATAAAATCAGTTTGGTACAATTCAAATTTTTTCAACAGGGGTTATAGGCATTTTAGTATCGACAGGTCAGAAAT